>JANHAO010016286.1:0-14451 GCA_026873985.1 Saraca asoca | reverse complement strand
GTCACACCTTGTGAAACCTTGGCCATAACATATATCCTTATTTGATATATGGATCATGTCTTACTACCAAGAGTTTTGTCAATCATAATATACCTATTGCATATGCACATATATTCATTCATAATAATCATTGCCATGAGTGGATTCTTCTTTGTTTCAAACTTTATTCCCGTACACATGAAATCTGTTTGTTGTAAATGCGTTTTCACTTTTGTTGGATGGATTTGTACTTTGTTAAGCATAAAAGAAAGAGAGTTGATTGTGATGGTGAAGCCATGAAGGTCCCAGTGCCTTCATATGGATTGTTAGGTGAAGTTATGTACAATAAATCTGAACTAGGCTCTCTTTTTTTTTTACTAGTAAATCCGTTGTCACTCGTAGCTGTTTGGTACTCTTCAATTTTACCGTTTAGAACAACGAGTCAATTTTAAGGACCGTGGTCCCTACAGTTGGGATTTAGATCACTTTTATTTCCTTCAGAAATTTATGAAAGAAAGATATTTTTCTTTTATATGAGATCTACAATTTCAATTTTAGGGTGTAAAATTCTTATGAGATGCTAGACTGTGTTTGTCATTTATAAATTCACATTGTTAATTTAAAAAAAAAAATGCAGGAGATTCATATCCCTAAAGTTGAAGGTTTGGGTGTTTTTGGACGATGTATTCATCTTCACCCAAAGATTGAGGGGGGCTAATTTTTGTTTACTCCAAGAAGATTAATATAATATGAAAGGCATTTGTTGAGTAGGACCATATGTTTAATGATGTTAGAAATATAAAGTTTAAAAATTGATTTGTTTTTCTAAAATTTTATATACTTTATTTAATTCATTTTTAAAATTTCATACTGAATTAAGTACATAAATTTTCAAAAAACTTATGTTTCCAACATCACTTATTTCTTAACCAGTGCTCTTAATAACACCCAAAAAATAATAATAGCATCCAACAAAAATGCCGCTGCTGCTTACGAAACAAAAGAATAAACAGAAGGTGTCCCTGTTGCATAAAGAAACAACCTTAAACAACTATGAAGACCGCCTTTATACATTCTGTTCATCTTTCATTTAATGTAAAATTTAAAAAAAAAAAATCACTATTACGAGTGTAGCTAATTTAAAAAGTTGCATAGAGATGTGTATGAATGAATAATCAACGGAAGTGATGCTATAAGGCCCTTATTAGTTGCTAATCAGTGTTATAAGATGATCATTTAATAGTATTCAAAACTTAATTTTATTTAATTTGTTTTTAATTTAATATAAAATTTTGCTAATGAATTAAATTAAAATATCTAAGTTTTTTTTGAAAAATTTTATATTTCTAATCATATTAAATGATATTTAATCAATGCTTTTGTTAACAAATGGCTGTCTTCTAAATATTGGTATATGTGAGAGGTAATATAAATGGGATTTAAATAAAGTGTGGCCTAATTGGGCAGCATTATTCCAGTCTTTAAAACAAAAAGATCATCCACAGAAGATTTTTGCATAGATGCAATTTATCATTTATTAAAAAAATAATCTATTTAAAAAAACAGATACAATATTTATAACTTCAATTATATAACAGGATTTATGTTTTGTCATTGTATTTGTTTTTTTATTTTCAAATTCACAATAAATGTGATCTTTACAACAACTTGTCAACAATGTACAAGGACATTCATTTATTCGTTTGGTGTGAAGACTGCCTATAGAGTTAAAGCCAATGGCAAAGGGACGAAGCACAGCATGTGCACCTTCATGGGTAGTTGTGGTTCCATTATTTTATATGCCCTTCCCTTCCTTCTGCTTTCAAAGGCTCCAAAGATGGCATTAATGATTAATTCCCTCCACCATCCTTGAAGCTAATTCAGTTGGGAAGAATAAAATGAAATAGGAATAAAAATTGATAAAAAAATTTATTTAATAGACATTATAAAATAAACATGAAAATGATTATTTTATCAAATGATTAAAGTAACTGAATGAATCATTTTATTGTTTACGTATTGATCTATTTACATCTTTATTTTTTATATTTTTTAAAATTATTTTTATATTAATAAATAATAAAACAATATCAATGTTTCACTATTTTTATTATTAAATATTTTGATATTTAAAAATTTTAATAATACAATTTTAAAATAAGATAATTTTATATTATTCTTTATATAAAATTGTTAAATATAAAATAAAAATTAATAAATTAAAATTTATTGATATATAAAAATAGTCAAAATTATAAAAAAAAGACTAACATATTTGAAAAATAAATTAATATCATATTATCCATAAATATAAGAGATTTTTGATAATTAGTATAATAAATATTTAGATCAACTTAATTATTTAATTTATATATTATAATCATTATTTTATTAACATTACAATATCATATATTTAACTTATACATGATTATTATATAATTTAAAAATCAAATTTTATATTTTTTATTATTTTTAAATAGATATTTTATTATTTGATTATAAGGACAATATTATTATCTATTGTATCTTTTTATTTTATTTTTATAATATTTTACTGTAGGAATATATAAAGATAAAATGAATGCACATTCTGTTTCTAAACATACCAAATAAGATTATGAAATGCCTATTCCATTTTATTTCCATTTTTATTCTATTCAACCGGAATGGCTACTCATCCTTGAAGAGACATGTAATCAGAGTTCCGAGCTCCTTCCACTGCTAGGGAACTTAAAGTTCCATGAAAGAGAGTGAAAGCCTTTTGTAAGTGGTGTTCTTAAAAGTTACAAGGTTTTAATGCATGATAGTGATAATATTCAATTATCTAGATTTATTAAATTGTTTCTTTGATGAATTGGTAGTTTTCCATTAATGTGCAGAAAAGAATCAAAATGACACAAACAATGTTTGCCTTTAAAAGGAACATGAAAATAACATCTAACTAAGATAGCTCATGGGCCTCTCTTAGCGCAAAGCTAGTATTAACCCACTCTACGTGAGAGGCACTAATTTCAACATTAGAGCAATTATATTTAATACTTATAATTATTTATTTTTTTAATAAGTAATTTTATAATAGTTATATTTAATAATTAATATTCATCTTATAAATAATTCGACGGAATAAATATATTAAATTTAATATAAAATTATATAAAAAATAAAATATAGTATGAAGATCTCGTGACTCAAATTTGAAAATGATCCAATTTGTATATATATTTTTTATTTTTTCTCATTTTGATCATTTTAACGTAATTTGTTTATCCAATGTAAATAAAAAAGTCTATGATCATAATTCTTATATTTTTATTTATGTATCAGTATAATATTATGTTTAGATTTCTTTCAAAATGATGAAAAAAAGATTTTATGTGAGTGTAATTTATCATTTATATAAAGTTAAAGGAACTGATTGTAAAAATTAATAATTATGAGTATTAAACGTAATTATCTAAAATTGAAAGAGCTTAAATTTTTCCTTTTTTTAATCTATCAAAATACAATAGATAATAAATATAAAATTTTCAATATTAATATTAAGATAAGATTAAAAATATTTAACCCACGGTGGTCAGGTGTCTTTCAAATTTCATATGCCTTTGTATTCATAAAAACACAAACACGTTTCAGTTCTTTTTAAGTCACTAATGATTTACAATTACATTTCACTCCATTGAGTTATTGATGATTTACAACAGTATTTATAGATTTGAATATTGTCATTAAAATTATTAATAATTAAATTTAAATTTAAGATATAAATGATAGGTTAAACTAACCTAATGAGTTGTATGTGTTCTATTTTTTTTTTTATCATATATCAGTCCAAGAAAATAAATTAGTTAGATATTTTTTTTGAAAATGGAGGAAATAAAAAAAAAAAGAACTAATATCTTTTCATTTTTAAATTATCTTTACAAAGGATAGTCCTTTTTTTTTTTCCCCCTTTTCGTTACCGTCTAAACTTACCATTGACGATAGTCTATCACATTGCCTCCATTAGCTCACATTTCTCCACCTTTGGATATGACAATGTTCCTTATCTCTTAGAAAAAAGGAAAAGAAGAGAGACAAGTTTGACAACATTTTAGCCTCAATTTATTTTGGTGAAAAATATTTTTAATAATTTTGTAAGTTTTTCTTTTTTATATTTTTATAACTTTTTTATAAGAAATTAATTTATATAAAAGTAAGAAAATTTTTAAATTTTTTATATAATTTTAAATTATGATATTGTAATTTTTTATATACTCATTATACATATGATTCATGTCTATTTACAATTTTTGATTAAAAAAATTATGAAATTTTATATGCAAAGTTGTAACTTTTGTAAGAAAAAAAAATTGCAAAACATCGTCTTACTAAGACATTATCCTTAGTACAAACATTATCCAATTTTTCTATTTTCACTTTATCTAACTGCGAAACATATGCATTGCGAAGAATATCCACTGCTCATTATATTTAATTTGTTTGAGAAGGAAGGACTTAAAGAAGAAAAAAAACATAAAAAATTACATTCTTAATTTTATTTTAAAATAATCTTTTTTTATCATTTTCTTCTTCAGTCGAAGCCCATACGGTTACGCACGTGATTGGGGATCAGCAGCACCCCTAAGCCCTTATCTTTGTCCACTTCCAGTTTCCACTTTACCATTATACTAATTATATATTACAATAATCACTTTTTATAAATAATAACAACAATCACACAAAATCTAAACAACACTTTTTCTTCCTGTAATCACCAATTGATAATACACTAACTTATGATAACCCCAATCCCCGACCCATTTATTTCGGGTTCGGGCCACCCTTCAACAGCTCTTCAATGGGTTCCCACACAAACAATCATTGTTAACAAACGACGACGCTTCAAGATGATCAAACGGATATCCGACCGGAATGGCTCCACAGAGGTGGTTGTGGCTCAAGTCCAAGTGCCCAATATACTTGGCTGACGATAACGAACGGGGTACCCGACCCTTCAATTTGTTATATGATAAATCCAGCACCATGAAATACGATTTTGACCCGAAAACATCTGGTATGTTTCCCTCAAACCCGTTTCTGCTTAAGTTCAGGATTCCCATACCCGAGTTGCTCATCAAGCTTGAAGGTATTTGACCTGACAGTGAGTTACTGTCAAGATTGAGTGTGGATAGAACCGGCATTTTTCCGAGCTCGTCGGGTATGTATCCGGAAATCTGGTTCATGGATAAATCCAAATCCGCAAGACGGTATATTTGGGAGATTGAAAACGGAATGTTGCCCGTAAGGTGGTTCCGATTCAGTAATGCTCGACTAAGCATACCGAGTTTCCCGAAATCGGCAGGAAGCTCGCCGAAGAGATGGTTGTTGCTGAGGTCGAGGTGCATGAGTCCGGCGAGGTTGACGATGGAAGCCGGTATCTTGCCAGAGATGGCATTGTCAGCGAGATTCAAAACAGTTAACCTCTGCAAGTTTCCGATGTCTGTCGGAATCTCGCCGGATATTTGGTTGCCAATGAGGTCAAGGACGCGGAGGGAGGAAAGTGAGGTAATGCAGGTCGGAATCTTGCCGGAGATTCCTTTCCAGTCGGCGAGAATGAGGTTGGTGAGGTGGTCGAGCTTACAAATCTCCGGCGACATTGAACCGGTCATGTAACCGGAGCGGCCAGCTTCCTCCAAGATTGGGTCCTCGGACTCGCCGCGGAGGTTAATGTCGGCGACGCGACCAGTGGTGGGGTTACAACTAACGCCGTACCAGTTGACACAGCAGTCGTTACCCGTCCATGAGTTGAAGATGCCCAAGTATGGTTCTTTGAGGGCGGCTTTGAGGGACAATAGCGCTGCCCGGTCTGACGGAGGGCATGAGTTAACGGCGCACGTAACGGCTAGTATTAGAGTTACTAAGAATAGAAGGCAAGGCATTTCGAAGTACGGCGGACTGTGAATGTGTGATGAAGAAAGATAGAGTGATGTCTGAAGTCTGAGCATAGGTTTGTATGGTTATATACGTGTTTAGTGACTAAACTACCCCTGATATAGTTCCGGTATTACATTTACGTTCAGTTGAGCGCCCTCCACATGTGACATGTCAGTGATGTCACGTGAATGTGGTGGGGGTTTTGTAATGAAAGCAGAAAATGGGAATTAACTTCAGTATAATTTGCATGTTAATAAAATGGTTCGTTTTTGTTATTATTTAATTAACATTCTAGTTCTAAAAATAAAGCCGGAGAGGTCTTGCGACAAAACGTAAAGTTTTTTTATTCTTTTTATTGAAAAAATTTAGGTGTTGTTGCTCTACTCTAAGATAATAATAAATAGATGATCATACCAACATTATAAAATTGTGACGTTAATAAAATAATTGCCACATGAACAGTTATTTTAAGGATTCATTGATAACCTAACATGAAATATAATGTAATTGAATGTAATCAAAGTCATTTGGTAACTAAATTGTACTGAAATTCTTTGAGAAGTAAATGATACAAACTAAATCCAAAGACCAAAAATAGCTGTTTAGTACTCTTTTTGATTAAAGGGTTTCACTTTTGTCCCAATGTTCTTTGTATTATGGGGTTTTGAGTAAAATAAAGATATTTTATAAAGTTCACTCAGTGTATATTGACCGACAAGATCTTACCACCCGATCCATGTTATGTGGACGTGATTTTTGCTAGATTATGATGAAACTTAGCTTTGTTATCTGAAATATGTAAATGAGTTATGTGTTGACATGGTTGTCAAACTCGCAAGTAAATTTACATGAATTGAAGAGTTTGCTTCATTTAACCGAGTGAATTTAGACACTCAAACTTGATTATTTCGTACTCATAATCAAATTGGTCAAATTTGTCTAAATTTGATATATTTGTAAATTCAATCAAATTTATCAAATTTAAAATATTATTATTTTAAATTGCAGAAAAGTGAAAAAAGTCAATAAAAAGTTGATTTCTTAATACTAACCCATATGTCCAAGTTCTAAAAAGAAAAAAATTACAATTAAACTAATTGATATAAAAAACAAAAAATAGATATATTAGAGTTTTTTTTAGTCAAACTTTTTGTATTTCTAGAATCCTAATCCCATTTGACTATTTCTTATTCTTTAAAACCTTTCATCTTTCTCAGGAAGCAAACTTCTAAATTTTGGATATTATAAATAATTTTGTTGAAAGATTTGGTCTTTTTCCTTTGGACACGGATCAATAGTGTAATACTAACACAATTATTATTTTTAATATTTCAAGCCAAGGTATGCTCTGATCTTTCTTTTTATGGATCTCATTTTGAGATGATAACTTTTTATTTTTTTTTATTTATTTTTTCTTTATCTTATACCTTATTATCCTTTAAAAAAAAAAACTAATTTTGTAAAGTAGATGTCACTAAATCTATATTTTTCAAGGCAAATATCAATGGATTTGATTGTTGTATGAATGTTACTATAATATTTTGTGAAATAAATGTTACCATATGTGTTTGAGACAAACATGAGTGGTTGTAAAATATGGATTTGATTGTTGCAAGAAACAAAAATACTAAGAATATTAGCATTTGAAAATTGAAATTATCCAATGCTAACTCTTGGAAATTATACAATATGATTTTAATTGTTGACCCAATCTAGCAAGGAAGGACTAAAAGTCATGATTTTAATAGTCTATATTATTTACTTTTGCACATGTTAAGGAATTGCATTATTGTTTCTGCATGTTTAAGATTGTTTTAATTAGTTTGATGACAATTTAATAATATTTGTGTATATCTTTTTGAAATTATTGTAGATTTCTCTCTAACTGAAATATGTCAATATTTGGCACTCAAAAAATTACAAGAAGAAAGAAAAATGCATATGGAAATGGGTTAGATATTTAATGGGAACATGGAATTGGCATTGATAATAATGGCAAAAAGGTGAAGTGTAAATATTATAACAAAGTATTTTGTGGAGGAATTTATAGATTTAAACATCATTTGGTTGGTGGTAGAGTAGACTCTTCACCTTGTCCAAGTGTTCGTAATAATGTTAAAGCTAGGATGATAGAGATTGCTACAAAAATGGATGTAGCATTGATGACAAAAAAGGCATATGTTTGACATAAAAAAAAATAGTTAAGATGATTGTTCACAAGCTTGCAACAAAGGAAAGGGTACCAAGTTTCAAGTCAAAAGTATTCAATCAACCATCAATCAAAGGTTTAAAAAAAACTTGCGAGAAAAAGTGAATCAACAAGTTTCTCTCTCTCTCTCTCTCTCTCTCTCTCTCTTTACACAAATGCAATTCCTTTCAATTGTACAAAAAATCTTGAGTTTAAAAAAATGTGTAAGATGATTAGGAGATATGACATTCGATATAAACTACCATCGTATTATGAGATTAGAGAAAAGTATTTGAAACAAGAAGTAGAGCATACTCATACTTGCTTGAGAACTACAAGACTAAATGGAAAAAAACTGGTTGTACTATCATATTTGATGGATGGACTAATATAAAAAAGACATTCTTTTTGCAATTTCTTGGCAAATAATCCAAAAGGAACAATGTTCTTGCATTCAGTGGACACATATGATATTTCTAAAACTTCTGAGAAAGTTTTAAAGATGTTATATGAAGTCGTAGACATGGTAAAATAAGAGAATGTGGTGCAAGTTATTACTGACAATGCTGTCAACTACAAAGCAGTTGGAAAGAAGTTGATGGAGAAAAGAAAACATTTGTACTGGATACCATGTGTTGCCCATTGTATCGATTTGATGTTAGAAGATTTTAAGGAAAAAAAAACTGCATCAAGAGACCATTGCAAAAGGAAGAAAGATCACAACTTATATCTATGGAAGAAAATTGCTAATTAGCATTTTGAGAAACTTCACAAAAGGAAGAAGCTTGATTAGCCCAGCTGTAACTCAATTTGCCACTGCATATATAACTTTAACATGTTTTTGTGAACTAAAAGGGAATTTAATTACTATGTTCAACTCTTTTGAGCAAAAGTCCAATAAGTTTGCATCTACCAAGGATGGAAAGATAGTTGAAAATATAGTTTTAGATTATAAATTTTGAAAGAAAGTCACCACATGTCTTAAGGCTATTTGTCCTTTAATTAAAGTTCTAAAATTAGTGGATTCCGATGAACAACTAGCCATGCGATTCATATATGAGGAGATGAATCGTGCAAAAGAAAAGGTACAAGCCAATCTAATAATGATAAGCAAAGGTAAGAAAATAATTTTGATTTTATATTAATTTTTTTTGTCCATTGATAATAATTTAATTTGAAACTATTAATTCTTAGATATGAAGCCATATTGAATACTATTGATGAGAAGTGGGCATATTAACTCCATAGGTCTCTGCATACAATGGTTTATCACCTTTACCCTCATTATCGCTATAATTCCAATTTCAAGGGTGATTATTATGAAGTTGAAAAAGGATTTAATTATTACTTAGAAAGAATGGTGAAAGACCCATTAGAGAGAAATAAAATTGATATCCAAGTTATATCTTTCAAGAATGCCAAAGATTTATTTGGATGTGACATTATAATAGTAAACCAAGGAAAAATGCTCCATACTAAGTGGTGGGATGCTTATAGAGATAGTTGTCTAGAGTGAAAAAAGCTTGTTATTCAAATTCTTAGTTTGACTTGTAGTTTCTCTGGGTGTCAGCATAATTTGAGTGCTTTTGAAATAGTAAGTTTAACAAAAAATTTTGAACTTATTTAACTGCTCAAGAATGCTTATCTTTTGACTTTTATTTTTTTGTTTTACTTTTGTTTAATTTAGGTTCATACAAAACGAAGAAATTGTTTGCCCTAAAAGAAGATGAATGATTTAGTATATATAATGTGTAACTTGAAACTAAGAAACAAGCTTGTACTTAAAAAGTGTAGAATAAATAATATCATACTATTTTTAATGTAAATATAATAAATAATATCATTTATTTTTTTTACTTATATTGTTTTAATATCATACTATTTTCAATTTTTTTTTTCACAAAATAAAAAAGGACAAAAAAACTTTGTATATTTGGTTTATATCTATTAATTTAACATAAATAAATAAAAATAAATAAATGATGTCATAAAATATAATTAATTAAAATTTAAAAAATTTTATTCTTATTTTGAATATCTTGATTACATCAATATATTTTGATATAAAAATAAATATAAATTAATTTACTCTATATATTATTTAGTAATATTAACTTATCCTTTTATGTCATTTTATATTTATAAATTAGTTTAATAATTAATTTTACTAAACACTTCTAATACAATAAGCTATTTTATCAGCTTTTAATTAGTAGTTAGTAAAATAGTTAACAATTAATTTATCAACTATCAACTAATTTATTAGCTAATTTCGTTAATCAGAATCTTAGATAAAAACTAACTGTTTAACCAGATTTAGATATTTTTAATATGTATTAATAAGTCTTGCTATGTGATTATTTTTAATAAATTAAATATATATCAATTCTAATTCACTTAAGTACTTAATAATTCAATTACATTGATATATTTTGATCTCATAAAAACAAATATTATATCACAAAAAAAAAATAAAAATTATAATGAATAATTATTAAGTTGTTATTACATAGTATAAATATAAATTAATTATTATAATAGGTCCAAATATCACATATAATGTTCAAAAGGTTTTATGTTTAAATTATTTAAATTGTAATGTTTATAGAAATATTTATTAATTCAATATTTAGTAGAATATTTTAAATTGGCATCTATTGTTTTAATGCAAACGTGATAAATAATAAATAAATATATATAAAATTTACTTATAAATTGTAAATATAATAAGTACTTAATAGAGTTAAATTTTTGAAAAAAGTGAATTTATGAGATATCAAATATTTTATTTTTTATTTAAAGAGAATATAAATATTTATAAAAAAGATATTTTGAATTAGAAGAGGATTAAAGGAAAAATTTAGAAATTCTATTTATAATTTGAATTTGAATAAAAAAATTAATAATTCTTCTCACTCATATTTTATTGAAAGATATTTATAATATAATAACATTCATATCAGGATAATTATCATAACTATTATAATGTGTAAAGGGATTATAAGCTAATTTTGCATGGAGGAGATTGGATTATATTCATATTTTAATTAACTCAAAGTGCTCAATACGGTACTAGATTGTGAGCATTATCACTTATAGCATATTATATATTTATATTAATGACAACTTTGTTTTTGTTTTGGTTCGTAGGACCCACACGCCACTACTAATTAACATTTCAGGGCATGAGAAGCATCAAGCAGGCCATGTTAAAAGCAAGATTTTCTAAAGATATAATGGGATTCAATCTTTTTGAAAAAAAATCTCTACACGCATCTTTTTCACTTTTTTTTTTTTTTCTAAATTTGGTTATACATATTCATAATAATGCATTCTTAATGCTAAGTTACTAATTATACTCCAATAACAAAAAATTTGAATTATATATCAAAGGTTTATATCTAACAATTTTGTCGTTAATATATTAAAAACAAAAAGCATGAATGCATTTGTTTTTTAAAAATGAAAATTAAAACTATTAAAGTTTCTCATGATTTGAAAAGTTTACCGATATAATTATTTACAAAGATCTATTTAGAACCCGTTTGGATGGGCTTAAAAAAAGTATTTTTTTTTAAGTTCCAATTTTCTGCTTTAAAAAAAAGTTAAAAATTATTATTTTTTGAAGCAGAAAATTGGAACTTAAAAAAAAAATACTTTTTTAACTTTTTGTTGCCTTTATATTTTTTTAAATTTTTTTGTTTCTTTTTATTTTTAAAAAAAGTAACTTTTCTTAAGAAAAAAGTCCATCCAAACGGCCTTTAGTGAAGCTAGGAATGATAAAAGGAGAAAGAAAAAATAATCACTAAACTTTTTTTGTTAATTTCAATATCAATTTTATCATTGATTTAATGATATAAAATTATTATTATTTTTAAAATATTATGGATTCACAAAAAAAAAATCAATTTATGATCAAAGATCTTTAAAACCGTTAACATTTTGATTAACTCTCGAGATTAATTTTGTCGGTTGCCATTGTGATAATTCAAAAAATTGCGTCAGCTGTGGACATTGTGACAGGTTTTCGAAAGGTTCTTCGGACAAGGTGTATTTATAGACACATGGAATTGCTCTTCAATAATTACTTCCAATGGGCTGTCAGTGGGCCCATATTGAATCGGCTTCGAGTTCGTAAATGGATTGAGTACTCAGCTGCCTTTCCTCCGGTGGATGGTTGACAGTGCTAAATGCTATATACACAGCTAGACATAGGTGATTACTAGTGTGACGTGCCAACCTCCATTTTTTTATCTGGAAAAAAAATTAATTTACTTTTTTTTATGTAACTTTGAGGCAAAGTAATAATCAACATCAACGGCATTCAATATTTCTCTTTCTTGTGTATGATTGCAGTTTAAATTATCCAGGCTTCAAATAGATGCAAGTCCCTCTGAATTGCTGTTCAATAATAGCTCGTACTCGCACTTATTTTTTATTGATTGAATTTTGAAAAAAGAAGTTTGTGTAAGTGTGGATATAAGAAGATCGGTTTTAGGAAATATTTCTTATTTTTATTTTTAAAATTTAAAATTTTAAAAAATATATTTAATTTGATTTATTATTTTTGTCTCTAAGAATTAAAAATATTTAAAATATATTTAATTTATCCATTTTTAATTAATTAAAAATTTTAAAAAATTATAATAATATTATCGCATTTTTAACATTTTTAACTTTTCAAAACAAAAATGATGTAAATAATTTTTTTATATTTAATTTTCAATTTATTTAAGAAATATTTTTAATAAAATCAAATTAAATATATTTCTAATCTTATTTTTTATTTTCATTCCTCATTTTCTATTTTTATTAAAAATGAAAACAGAAAATATTAAAACCAAACACTACAAAAGGAGCTAATTTGTTTTAGTCCGTAATTCATGTGCATTAATCTGTGGATTTTGTGGGTCGACTTGCTTATTTTATGAAATATTATTTTAAAAAAAATATAAAAATTTTATTATAATAACAATTAAATGAGTTAAATTAATACAATTTTATAAAAATATGATGTTATATATGTTATATTTGTTAAGGACATAATATATCTTAATACTTTTATATTTTTTATCAAAAATTTATCTATTTTTTATTTTTATAGTTTTATGTGTAAACCAATTGATTCGTAAAGTAGTTTGATCTGTCTTAAGATCGGTTACACATCGCAAGAATAAATTCATTAAATGAGGGTTAAAATGGACCAATAACCTGCAAAGCCCAATGCAAGTTGCGCTGGACTAGCTAATTTTTCTGGTGCTATTCAATACTATATTTAATTAAATCGGTGCTTTTCGTCTTTTCTCTTATATTCCTTTTTTTTTAATTTTGTTTAATTTTGTCTGTGTTTAATTTTGTTTGTTCTTTCAAACATATTGGACTTCAGCTCTGGTTGAAAGTTGTTTCTTTGTTCCGTACTGCAGTTGTAAATGATAACCTATGCTAGCACCGCACCTGAGGATGTTTATTAGCCTATCAAATTGTTAGATCATATTTTTTTTTTTTCAGTTCTACTATATACATGGCATATTATATAGAGAAGAAAAACCACCTGTCCGCTATTAAACGTACATGTCCTTTGGAAGGTTTGAAAATTTGGTTGAAAGGTATGTAAATCAAATTTGGTTGGGTTGATAGGTACAATGAACCAGGAATTAACTGATTCTATTTAGTCTTCTTGGTTCACAAGATCTAACAATGTAGAGTTGATTCTTTGTTAGACTTCTTACTATTTTGTATACTTGTATTTCTTCACTCATTGTATTTTTAATGTTCTATTTAGAGTTTTTTCAAACATACTTAATTTAGTTCTGCTTTTAAAGTTGAATCTTTGTTCTATACTGCAGTTGTAAATAATAAAGAAATCAGGATGACACTTTAGGATGTTTATTACCCTATGAAATTGTTAGATCCTGTTATAGGTAAAAAGCGGCCTCGAAAGAATGGGAGAGCCCTGAGCCCAGCAGAAGTCAAGCCCCCCGCCTCGCCAAGGGCGCCCAACGAACTTCGCTTTGCAATCCATCAGAAATTGGCACAGCGAAGTCGTCCTGATATCAACTCGCAAAGCAGTTAATCATTCTGCTCGAACTCTCCACCTCGCTATAGCGGCACCGAGCTTGCTACAGCGGCCTCACATAGTGACCCTGAGCAAGGAATCCCAGCTCTGGATAACGACCACTCCGCATGGTAAGAACACACCGAGCGGAAGACGCTTACAGATACGAGTCCACAGTCGACAAGAGGGACCCACCCTACAGCCTACATCCTGTAACAACCGGATTATAGTCTTTTACTATCTTTTTCATTTATATCTTGATGTAACACAACTGTAGCTTGTAATTAATGCATGTAACTCCTTCTTCCTCTATAAA
>JANHAO010016285.1:0-14433 GCA_026873985.1 Saraca asoca | reverse complement strand
GAGTTACCAAAGAGATCCGATGGGAAGAGACCTTCGGTCTAAAGAAATCAAACTGGAAGGAGGAGGCGAGCACATCCAATCGAGGTAAGAAAAGAATTGGGGCCAAGAGCTGTAAAAAGGGACAAAATGGTGGCTTTGGAAGTCAAGCTATGAAAAAGGCCTGGAATGAGTAGTCCCAACCTCAAGGTCACTATAACACCTATACTGTTCTGTCGGACATACCAGATAGGATTTATGTGACCGAGAGGGATAATGAAGATTTTGGCAAACCCAAGCCCCTAAAGGTCCCGATCGAGAAGAGGAACCATAATAAATTTTGTCCCTATCACATCGAAGTTGGGCACGACACTTCGGATTGCTGGTATTAAAGGATGCCATTGAAGATCTCATTAAGAGGGGCTAATTGAGGGACTATGTTGTGAGGTCTCCAGGGCAGTGATCCTCGCATCCCCAGTAGCCTGTGCCACAGCACTGCCAAACTCTGGGGCGTGAGGAGGCATTATCCATGAGGGCCATCTTCACTATATATGGTGGGCCTCACATTGCAAGCACCTTAAACTGCTCACACAATCACTATGTGCAAGCAGCGGGTCATGTTCTCCTAACGAGTCATGCAGAACATGACAGACTCACCAAGAAGGCTAAAATAGCCTTGGACAGTATCTCGTTCATGGAAGAGGATGCAAAAGGAGTTCATTACCCCCACAATGATGCAATTGTCATCTGGGCAAAGATTGGTAATGCTGAGGTAAGGAGGATAATGGTTAACACCGGAAGCTTCGTGAATGTGATGTATAAAGGATGCTTCGACTAGATGAGCATAAGCATAAGTCAGTTGGATCCTTCCCTCGAACCTCTTTACGATTTCATGGGAGATGGAATAGTGTTGATAGGACGGATCAGACTCCCACTCACCCTAGGCAACCTTAACTAACATGCAACTATCATGGTGTATTTCTTAATCATAGATTGCCTTTTGGCCTACAATATGGTGTTGGGACAACCTACCATGAACGATTTCGATATGGTGACATCAACGAGGACACTACCCATTAAGTTCCTGGCCCCGAACAAAGTTGGGTGCGTGTGAGGAGAGTAGTAGGTAGCCCGGCACTGTTATAAGGACGTGACCAAACTCAGAGTCCAAGGAAAGAAGGTATATGTGGTGTCTGGGGTAGAAGCCTAAGCAACGAGCACAAAGAGAGTTAGCCATGACCTTGACCTTCGTGAGGTGGACGCTAAGTGAGCCATTGGACCTGTTGAAGAGAGATGCCTTAAGTTGGGGAAATGCTTACCACCCGATGTGAAAATGCAGCTAACAAAATTTCTCAAAGTAAACATGGACATCTTTGCTTGGAACCATAAAGATATGATGGGCATTGATCTGAATGTAATGTCGCATAGACTCAATATCGACCTCCGGGTCAAGTCGATTTGTCAAAAGAAAAGGCCGATGATGATCAAACTTATGTGACATTAAAAGAAGAGGTGGATAGGCTTTTGGTGAATAATTTCATTCAAGAAGCACATTACCCAATTTGGGTGGCCAATCCTGTCTTTGTGAAGAAAAAGAATGGGGAAGTGGAGGACTTGTATTGATTTCACTGATCTTAACAAGGCATGCCCAAAAGATAGTTTCATTTTACCGAGGATAAACTAACTTGTAGATGTGACAGCGGGGCATGAGCTCCTCAGTTTCATGGATGTCTACTTGGGGTATAATCAAATCCTAATGGCTACATAGGACGAAGAATATACCTCATTCATTACTAATCATGGGTTATACTGCTATAAAGTGATGCCTTTCGGGCTAAAAAATGCGAGGGCTACCTAATAGCGATTAGTAAATATAATGTTTCAAGAGTAAATTGGCAAAACAATGGAGGTATATATGGATGACATGTTGGTGAAGTCTAAATAGCTTATCGATCACATCTGCGACCTAGAAGAAATGTTCTAGACCTTGAAGAGGTATCGGATGAAGTTGAACCCACACAAATGTGTGTTCGAAGTTACGTCGAGTAAATTCCTTGATTTTGTGGTCAATAATAGAGGGATCGAAGTGAATCCGGAGAAAAGCAGAGCACTCCTTGACATGCATTCCCTCACAGGTCCAAAAGATGTTCAAAGTCTAAATGGCCAAATCGTTGTGCTTGGCAGATTTATCTCTAAAGGGACGGACAAATGCATCCTTTTCTTCAACATCTTGAAAAGAGTAAAGAGGTTTGAATGGACCTCGGAGTGTGAAGTCACTTTTCAGGAGCTCAAATTGTACCTCAGATGAGCTCCACTTTTATCTAAACCAAAAGAGGGTGAGAGATTAATTGTATACCTAGGGGTATCCCAATATGCCTTGGGCATGGCCTTAACACGAGAAGAGGGAAGAGCTTAACTCCTTATTTATTATGTAGGCAAGAGGCTGTTGGTTGCCAAAACGAGGTACTCACCTATGGAAAAGCTTATATACTGCCTGGTCATTGCCTCGAGAAAGCTGTGACCCTACTTCTAAGCCCATAGCATAAGGGTCCTCACATAATTTTTGCTAAGACAAGTTTTACAGAAGACGGATGCCTTAGGATGGATACTCAAATGGGTAATTGAGCTCACCTAATTCTATATCGAGTACAAACCCAGATCAGCCATTAAGGGGCAAGTGCTGGTTGACTTCATCGTAGAATTTACGGGACTCGTGCAAAAGGAAGTAAAGATTCCTGATGCCTAATGGTGGGAATTGTACGTTGACAATTCATCATGCGACTAGAAGGTTGGAGTAGGGGTACTTCTTATTAGTCCAAAAGGGCACAAGGTCTTTTGCACTCTAAGATTTGGTTTCCTGACCACCAATAACGAAGCTAAATACAAGGAGTTACTACCAGGATTGAGATTGGCTAGGGAGGTGATTGAAGATTTTCAGTGACTCAACTCATTGTTTGCCACGTGAAGGGTGATTATCAAGCTTGAGGGTTGAAGATGATGAACTATCTCCAAAAGGTCCAAGAGTCGTTGAGTTCTTTCCAGTAATACGAGATCAATCAAATATCATGAGCTCAAAATGTGCATGCCAATGCCTTGGCTCACCTGTCTACTACTGAAGATGTTGATCTCTTAGGAACAATCCCAGTAGAGCTCCTGTCATCCCCAAGCATCGAGCAGTAAGATGTCGTCATGGCAATTGCCAAAGTGCCAAACTCCTGAATGAATCCAATCCTGGACTACTTGCAGAATGATAAGCTACCAGAGGATAAACTTAAGGTGTGATGCTTGCAAGCTCAAGCAGCCAGATATTACATCTACGATAATGCACTATACAAGAGAGGGTTCACAATCCTGCTTCTGAGATGCATTGATGGCGAAGTCTACAACACTGTCCTAGAGGAGATTCATGCAGGCCATTGCGAAAACCATGCTGGGGGGTTATCCTGGGCACAAAAAGCTTTTCGATAAGGATTCTACTGGCTGATGATGAAGTAGGATGCTATAGACCTCGTCAAGAGATGTGACAAGTGCCAAAGGTTCATCAAAGTGTCACGAGCTCTGCCAGTTTACCTAAGACAAATGACCAGTCTGTGGCCATTCACGATTTGGGGAATAGACCTGATCGGACCATTTCCTAAGCCTCAAGGAAATTGCAAATATGCGATAGTAGCCGTGGACTATTTCACTAAGTGGGTAGAAGTAAAGGAGCTCGCTAAAATTTCATCTTCCAAGGTTGAAAAGTTCATATGGAACAACATTATTTGCAGGTTCGGAGTCCCTCAATAGATCATGATAGATAATGGGACTTAGTTTACTAGCGAGCAGTTCCTAAAGTTTTGTGACGACCTCAAAATTACTAAAAGCCTCGCAGCCGTAGATCATCCCCAAGCCAACAGACAGGTAGAAGCTGTCAACAAGATCATCAAGTAGATCTTGAAGACTAAGTTAGAAGCTAGAAAAGGAGCTTGAGCAGACGAATTGTAGACGGTGCTCTGGGCCTATAGGACCACGCCCTGTAGCTCTATCGGGGAGACTCCCTTCTCATTGGTGTGCTGGTGCAAAGTAATGATCTTAGCAGAACTGGAGGTCGCGACACAATGAAGAATCATTTTCAACCCAAAGGATAATAATCAACTGCTTGCTACGAACCTAAACCTTGTGGAAGACGCAAGAGAAAGAGCTAGCCTGAAGCTCGCTATCTACCAATGGCGTGTTGTGAGACACTACAATCACAGAGTGCGAGCTTGAAAATTCAAGCCCGGTGACCTTATCCTGCTTCTCATTCTTCTTGGAGCATGTAAACCCAGTGAGGAGACCTTAGGGCCAAACTGGGAGGGTCCATACCTCATTAAAAAGGTTGTAGGTAGCGAAGCCTATCATCTAGCGGATACGAATGGGGTAGAGTTCCCCTAAGCATGGAATGTCAAGCACCTCTGTCGTTATTATCAATGAGTGTCCCAGCATGTAAGAGTTGGTCAATTGTAAATGTTTATGCAATTCTTTAAATTTTTGTGGAATAAGATCCAAAGAAAATTCTATGTAAAGTAACATGTTATGCAGTATAGTGACAATTGATATAGCATGTTGAATTCTTGTCCAAATATAAACAAATAATGTTGCACATTTAAGCATGAAAATAATGAAGAAAGGTGCGGCTAGCTTCCATGACAACAAAATCATTCAATACAAATAGTTCTCAAAGTCTAATATAAGTCTTAGAAGGAAAATTCAAGATTACAAAATCCATATTTCAAGAGGCTGGAGCCTCAAGAGCTAAGTCTTCACCAGGTTGGGGGTCAGAAGCTGGAGCATCCGGAACATTTGCCACTGGAGTAGCATTAGCAACCTAGGTACCACTTTGCACAACGACCTCCACAGGAGAGGCTTCAACTTCGACACTCTGTCCTTTCCCCGTGGAGCTGGCCTTGGTAGCTCTCCTCTTGTAGCGATCCATGGCTTTCAGAGCTTGTGGGCCAAAGAAAAAGAAGTCCAACTTAGGATGTTTTTCCCATAAAGTATAGAAGAAAGCAGCGCAAGTCTTGCTCATTATCTCCCTGGTCGTTTCTGCCACTAACGAAGACGTCTCTGCTTTGACTTTAGCTGTTTCCTCCTTAGTGAGCTTAACTTCTCTCTTCAATGCCTCTAACTCTTCAGTGGCAGTCTCAGCTCACTATTTTGCATATCTCACTCTTTGCTCAGTAGTATTAGCCACCTTTATCGCTACCCGTGCCTACGAATGGGCCTTGTCTAGCTCTATTCTGCCCTTATTCAAGTTGTTGGTTGCATGACCAAGACTTATCACAGCAGTCTCATGATGTGTTACCTCATGAGACAAAGCAACCTCCAATTCTTTAACTTTCTCCTTTAACTCCAAGACCTCAGCTATTGAGACAACTAACTTATCCACGAGACCAGATTTCTCAGCATCTTGACCTTGAAGCGTCTCATCTATCTTCATTAGTGTTAATAAGCTTTACGAGAGCCAATAGCAAGGTTAGACAACGAAACAAACAAGGTGATCAAGACGAGAAGCAATACTTACCACCAAGCTGTGGCGAGCGGCATATCCCACCAGCCTCCCTATAGTGAACTCCTTGGCCTCCAACACCCTGATCCTGTCGTTAGATCCCAGGATCACTCCCATGCTATCAACAAAGATCTGAGCATATTCTTCTATTTTGAAGCTAGGCTCGGCTAATGGCCTCGTAGCCTCGACCTCCGATGCTATGCACTTGTGAGAGGTTGCCTTCTTCTTCCCTTTATCAACCTTCCGCTTCTTGAGGGGAGGACCAGAAGGGGTAGCAACATCAGCTGCGGCCACTTTTTCAAGTCACTGTGTTGAGGCCGGCCCTTGCGAGGGGACCACGATTGAAGCTATTAGCTTATCTATAACAACTGGAGTTGCATCAATCTCCGAGACTGGAGGCTAGTCTGCAGCGACTGGCATTAAATCGATTTCAGGGGCCGGAGAGGCCTATTCCTCGTTGTCCGAGGGTGTGTCTTAAGGATGAGCTCCATTACTTTGTTGTAATCATTAAAATTGGCTGGCTTGACCTCTATCGCTCGGTGGATCCCAATCTCCCTTATAAGCTCGGTGTCCTTGGAAGGAGCGAGCTTGTAATAACAAAGGAGACTCTCGTCAAATCAGAAGTCATTCTTGAGATCTTCAGACATCGCGAACTGGTCCAAGATCTCCAACTCCTTAGCCCTTAGCGTTGGCCTCTTATTAGTCCTATCTACAAAATCAAACAAAGATTAGAATCCAGAGCAAATATAAAAAAACCACCATGCTTACTCGTTCCCAGTCTACCTACCCGGAATGAGAACAAAATCAAAGTTCTTAAGGTAGCACAACGAGGGGCATGAAATGTAGAACCAACAAGATTTGTAACGCCCCGTGTTAGACTTCCCTTTGGCATTCCCCTTCAATAAGATACTCTTGTACGGTATTTGTCGAGCTGAGAGATAGTAAAGCCTATCCGCCGTGCTCGCGCACCTAAGGTCGTACAAGTAGCACAGAATGTCAGGTGATGGTGGTGGGAAGCTGTTGCCCAAGTGAATTAGGGCCAACGAGATGAGCTAGGTGTAGGAGTTTGGTTTGAGTTGAAATGGGCTAAGTTTTATTTTATTTAAGAAGTCAACAATGAAAGGCTGCATCAAAAATCTTAGCCCCGTTGTGAGGTGTGGGAGATCGATAGCAATGAAACCCCGAGGCAGATGTGGAGTGTAATCATCCGAAGTAGGAACAATAACACTGCACCCTTTAGGAATTTGGGATGATCAGATTGTGGATTGAATGTCATAGAGACGCACAGTTAAGGAATGTAGCTTGAATACATGGTGGCTGAGACATTGGCTCACAGTGGTCCCTCAGCCCTCGGTGTGCTTTAGATGAATACTAAAGCTCGTAGCGACCTCCCTCCCACTCGAGATTGCTTTATCAGCATGTCACATAACTCTCACACTCTAGGATGAATCTGGTTCATCGTCCTCATTCCTAATTAGATAATGACGACGTGTATGACCTACTCCCATCTACATAAAGGAAAAGTTTGGTCAGGTTACTGTGAGCAAATCCTACTAAAAGCTAAGGCTAACGACCCCCTACACTGTAGGCCATGCACACCCTAAGTCACTGCATCAATAGCCTGAACTCTGACAAATGAAGGGGACACAATAGCTAAATCCTAGAATCCCGAAAGGCCAAAAACAATGTCCAAAGACCTTAGGGTCCACCAACAGACTAACTAAACCGGTTCAAACAAGCCAAAACATCCAAACGAGCTCTATTTATTAGCCTATCGTCCCTCAGGCAATTACAATCAAGTTTCCTACTGCCTATGAAAGAAGAAAGTGCAAAAAGCATAATGCTAAAGGAGACATACCGTGATTTATGGAGACAAAAGGTCCAAATCGGCTTGCAGCAGTAGTTTCTGATGAAGAGAGCTTGAATAACAACCAAAGGATCAGACTGGAATCGGTGGAAATGGGCAGCGGAGGAGCTGTCACGACAATAAGAAAAGTAAACGAGCAGAAGAAATTGGAACTCTGGAGATTTTGAATGGCAACTAAGAGGGAGAGAGAAGGCCCTTTCAGTTTATAAATGCATATGATCCCCCCGTCAAATCAAAAGGCTCGTCAGTTACCCATGATCCAATGGCTCGACGGAAGCTAGTGGGCAACTCATAATGATGCGATGCACGCCTATTAAAATTAAGAGTAATTATTGCCAACTATCATTTGGAATCAAAGAGTCACAGGTAAGACAAATGGGAGTGCCAAACGACTCGTCGGGGTCACAGGTCGCACAACATTAGACTATGATGGCATCCCAAGACCTCACATCTAAGAAGTGCTCTACACATAAAAATTTTGTGTGAGCTGCGTCCAAAAAGTGCTCTATGCATAAAAATCTTGCGCGGACAATTTCAAGACCTCGTGTCTAAGAAGTGCTAGTCACGCACAAAAATCTTATGCAAGCCACATCTAAGAAGTGTTCTACACATAAAAATCTTGCGTGGAAAATTTCAAGACTTTGTGTCCAAGGAGTGCTAGCCACACACAAAAATCTTGCACGACCTACGTGCAAGAAGTGCTCTACACACAAAAACCTTATGACCTCACGTCTAAGAAGTGCTAGCCATGCACAAAAATCTTGCGTGAGTTGTATCTAAGAAGTGCTCTATGCATAAAAATCTTATGCGGACAATTTCAAGACTTCATGTCCAAGAAGTGCTAGCCATATACAAAAATCTTACGTAAGCCCTGTCCAAGAAGTGCTCTATACACAAAAATCTTGCACAGATAATTTCAAGATCTAACATCCAAGAAGTGCTTTACGCAGAAAAATCTTGTGTGAGCCACGTCCAAGAAGTGCTTCATGCATAAAAGTCTTATGCGGACCAAGAAGTGCTAGCCATGTATCAAACTCCTGTACGAGTTGCATCCAAGAAGTGCCAAAAACATAAAACTCTTGTGCAAACTAATATGTCTACGTAGCATGCATGGAAACTCAGTCTCGTGACGGCGACGATGCTCGAGCACCCTACTACTTAAGTTTGACCTCAAAGGCACTTTGATGCTAATGCTTTCTACTGATTAGAGCGAGTTGACACGATTGACTGATTGTGCATATGGCACATATCCTTTAAGTTAAAACTTATTGGATTAAGCCTATTGACGCAAATTTTACTTTTAATAACTGGGGTCGATTAACCCACTAAATGCTCCTTATAATGATTATCAAGTTATGATTTCGTAGGAGTTGGTCTTGTTGCCATCGGCAACCAATTGAGCCATCAATATAATGAACTTATAAAGATGAAAGATATAAGCGTAATGCTTGAAGTTTTATTAAAAGACCTCTTTCAACGGAGTTGGTTTACATCAGAAGATTTGATACACAAGGATAAAGCAAAAGCCTAAAGCAATTACTCCCACAAGGGAGGGGAAAGCCAGCCTCTAGGAGATGAACTCCCATCAGATGAAACACCAACGAACGCAGCTATTCCTGCTTATGGCCTTCCTCAGCCAATGGATCATTTCCTGACTCAAACCTAGAGCAATTCAAAAAAGAGTCAGGAATCCGGCTAGCAAGACTGAACTTCATAGAAAAATTGTGAGGAAGTAATCTAAGATTTGTATAAGACTTCCCAGGAGATAACAAGAAGAGCTATCCAAGGGAGCCATATGCAACAGGCCATTTGCACCTCCAAAACCTCTGTAACAGGTCATACACGCCTCAAAGAATTCCACCAGAAACCAAGCCGCTAGAACCATAGAGGGTTTAACTAAAGCATCCATTAGGCAACCTTATAGAGAAGCAAAAGGAGCTTTACAGGCTTTTATAGACCAGTATGGGTTCATCGAATGACCTAAAGGACATTTGGTTATTCTAGATTGGACGGTCCAGAGAAAATGATATCACCATGCAAACGGCTAAAAATTACGCACAGTGAGAAGAATGGCCTCAAGTGAGGGAAATAAAAGTCTGAAAGATAGAAAGATAACACGACAGTTTGAGCATGAAAACTTGTCCATCCTGCAAACTACAGACAAATACTTTGACTATCAGTTGCAACTCCCAGCCCGCAAAGTGAGTTAAGAGTTGGGGGCTTATGTTATGGGTATTTTCCAGAAAGAACAGTTTAGGTCGGCTAAGATCTAGTGAAAGGCACAACCATCTAGGTGGAGGCCCAAATTGAGGATCGAGATCGCTCAACAAGGATGCCAAGCCATAAGGCACAAGCTGAAGACATCGAGCGATGTCGCAGTAGGAAGTGTAACTCGCTGAGAAGGCCCTCAACCTGTCAACAAGAAGGCTACCATCCCAATCGTCCTCGAGGAGAATGACTAAGCAAGAACAGCGAGGTCAGTTAAAGCCTCCAGCTCGTCCACCAACACAATGCCAAGTCATGAGGTTAGTGAGCCAGACATATGTACGGGATCCAGTCAGTAATTAAGGGTACACATCTCCAACTGATAACTCAGCCTCTAAACTGACACATCAGCCCCCCAACAGTCTGACAATAATTTGCTCGGCATTAATTACCTGACGCCAAGCATTAAATACCTAGTATGGAAAAAATAATCATTTTGCTACTTGTAAAATTATATTTGTAATCCCTTTCCCCTTCTATAAATAGAAAGGGACGATCATTGTAAAAAAAAGGAGAAGAATTTATATGCAGAGATTTTGCTGGAATACAGAGAGAACATTGTATATAGTGAGAGAGCATTGCTATTGTAATCCAACCAAGAAAAGCAACCGTCAATTGATAATCAAAACCACCATGAACGTAGGGGCTAACTTGGCTTGAGCCGAACCATGATAAAACTCCTAGTGTTTGCTGTCTTTCTTTTCTTTTAATATCTTTCTTTTCTATTTTCTTCCATATTCAACTTGCAGTTTGGGGTGATATTGGACACAAATCTATTAGTGTTAACAAATCTAAAGTAAATGGGCTCATAACATGCAGAATCATAGTAATATTGGAAGAAAGCCAAACATCAAGGACATCTTAGTTCTATGAGCTATTAGTAGTGATATAATCTACTACTTTATGATTCAACCAATCAATAGGAATATAATTAATAGCTAAATCATTTAAACAACTATCAATAGCCCATTTGTTTATCCAAAAGAGAGTAGAATTGCCAACCCTTATACTCCACATTTGACCATCTACCTTATAATGCCACATCTTTCCTATGTCCTTCCAAAGCATAAAATCTAAATTTTTCACCTTAATATTATTGAACCCAATTAGAATTTCTCCCATACTTTCCTTGAAGGACTCAAACTCATAAGTCATTAGGGTGAGAGTTTATCTTCTAAGCAAACTTAGTAAAATAAGCTTTATTCATACTTTTTAAGTTTTTGAAACCTAACACTCCATACTCTTTAGATTAGCACAAATAGACCTAAGAAATAGCATGGATCTTCCTTCTTTGAATATCATGGCCCCAAACAAAAGCCCTTTGGCAATGCTAAATATCTTGGATGATTTTAGCTGGAATGGTTGTAACTTGCATTGTATAAATGGGTAGAGCTTTAATAGTAGATTTAGCTCAAGTTACTTTACTTGTCATAGAGAGATAATTTGTTTCCCAACTTGTAAATCTATCTTAAGCTTTTTTAACAATATGGCTAAAAGTACCTTGATTAATCCTTCCATAAATTAAAGGAATACCAGGATACATCCCAAGATCAGCTGTATTCACAAAGCATAATTTATTCACAATTTTGTTTCGCAAATCAATGGAAGCATTTCTAGAAAGGATAATACTAGATTTCAAGATATCCTTCTGGTTGGACATAGAACAAATTTTTTGAATACAATCCATTGTGACATTAATTTATTTCTCTGATGCTTCTCTAAATAAAATTAAGTCATCAGTAAATATTAAATGAGAGATACTAAGCCCATTTTTACTAGCTTTTATGAGGATCCAAGAATCATTATCAACAACATTACAAACAATGTGTGATAATTTATTCATATAAATGACAAAGAGATAAGAAGAGAAAGGATCACCTTGATGAATTCATTTAGAAAGTAGGAAGGACTCTAATTTGTTTCCATTCTAAAGAACATTAAACAAGGATAAGGTAATATAATCAAATGGATAAATTTCACACTGAAATTTATCTCTTCCAACATATCTTTAACAAAATTCTAGCTAAGACCATCATAAGCTTTCTCCAAGTCCATTTTAATAGCAAAAAAACCCTTCTTATTTCTCATTTTCCTCATATAATGAATCATCCCTTGTGCAATTATAATATTGGCTTGAATATATCTATTAGGCACAAAACTTACTTGGAAGGGAGAAACAATTAGAAGGAGCAAAGGTATAAGTCTGTTAACCATAGCTTTTGAGATGCATTTATAAACAACATTACATAAGGAGATTGGATGGAATTGATTCACAAATTCTAGTTTATCCAACCTGGGGATCAAAACTAGAAGAGTTTTATTAATATCCTGAAGATTTCTGCCATTAAAAGTTTCATGCACCAGCTTGAAAACATTAAAACCCATAATATACTAGTTGTTTTGAAAGAAAAGAGTTGGATAATCATCTTCTCCTGAAGCCTTAGTAGCTTTAATATCAAACATAACCTTCTGGGCTTCCTCAAAGTTAACAGGCTATATCATACAATTATTTTATTGATCGTTAAACTCTAGGAAATTCCTTCTAAACAAATAAATTTCTCTTGCAAATGGCTCTTTGGAAAACAAATCCTTGTAGAAATTAGTAATCATGGTAAACAAGTCTTTTAGATTGCCAACCCAATATCCATTAGAATTACGCAGTAGATGGATTTTATTACGATTTCTTCTAATCACTATTTTAGTATGGTAATATCTTGTATTTTGATCACCCTGAGTAAGTCACTTTATATGAGATTTCTGATGCCAAAGAACATCCTCTTGATTAAGGATTAAAAGATTTTTCTTGAGCTATTTGGATTCCTAAGATTATGGCAAATAGTTCTTTTTTTGTTTTCTCGATATGTGCAAAAATATTAATATTCCAATCCTTTAACACAAGGATGAGTTGAGAAGTAGCATTCGCAACATCCATACTTTTGTTCCACATATTAAGAAGAAAATTATTAAAATTATGATGTGTAAGCCAAGCAGCTTTAAAATAAAAGGAACAGTCTACCTTGGGATTACATTTTCCATGCAAATTAACCATAATGAGGTGATAATCTAAAAAGACCTAAGCCATAATTTTAGCAAAAGCTTCACCAAATTTATGCCTTCACCCAACATTGCAAAGAGCCTGATCAAGTTTCTCAAAAAGACAATCATAACCTTGACTATGTTAACCTTTCTAAGTGAAACGACCCTTTGAGACTCCACCTCAAGCAAATGACATCTATTGATTCTATCATTAAAAATATTTTCATGATACCAATTGAAAGGAGCCCCACATTTCTTCTCACTTAGGTCTCTAGATCATTAAGATCACCGATAACCATCCACGGACCAATAATATTACTACCAATCTTAATATGATTTTGCCAAAGAGAGGCTTCATATCATATAAAGGATTCACATATACAACCATAAAGTACCAAGCTTTTTCATTATTAGAATCAAACTCCACATGAATAAATTAAAAATTAGTTTGCAAAACCATAGTTATCACTTTCTGACTTTTCTAAGCAAGCCTTATGCCACCAGAAAAACCATTGCTTTCAATTAATTCTCATTTATCATGCCCTAAAGTCTTTAGAATATGAACTCCTCTATTGCTTAGAATTTTAGTCTCTATTAGCACCAAGATATCAAGAAAATGATTATCCAAAATAATCTTGATATTATTAATGAAACCCTTTTTTTTTTGCACCTCTACAATTATAAAGAAATAATTTATTAATCATAAAAACAGCTAATAAAAGAAAATGAGCACTTAGCAGGTAGATTAGGAGACAATCATATCTTCAACATGATCGGTCATTTCATTATCATAGGTCCTATTAGCCTGGCCCTCAGTGTCATCACACAAAGCATTGGTTTCCATCTCCATATCTAAATCAAGAGGTTTTGGGTTAATCAAACTACCTCCACTTAGAAGGTCAATATGTGACATCTTAATTGGATGTCTAGTGGAATGGTTACTTGGTTCTAAAGTTAGAGAAACGTGTGTTAATTGGGTGTTAGACCCATAGCTTCTCCTATCTAAATAGCTTGTTTTCTTTATATGAAGGGCTTTAGGTGGAGACTTTGTATGAAATATATTCTTCTCTTCTTTCTTTATAAAATTCTGAGGCTATGCACGTTTTGGGCTCACGTCATAGGCTTTATTTTCAACAATTTGTTTAGCCTTTTGTTTATCATATTTTTTGTGAATATGAAAATTGATTTTTCCTTTGATTAGAACTCTTAACATGCTCCATAAAAGTCTCATTAGCTAGCTCATTGTTGGTTTCCAAATTCTCATTATTGCATTCATTTTCTAAAACTACAAATCTGGATCTCGAGGATTTGTTTTGGATAAATTGATTATTATTTCCTAGTTTATTTTTTCCCTAAATCCTTATTCCACCTTTGATGCCTTGACTTTTAGGCCAATGTCCATTCATCGTAGACAAGGTTGGGTTGGGGTCAATGTTAGAACCTTTGGCACCCACCGCTTGTTCCTCCCTTTAGACATCTATAAATTTTGGTTTAGTGACAGTTTGAAGATAATTTTTTGCATAATGTCCATATTTCTCACATTGAAAATAGATAATATGAATACTCTCATATTCTATGGTCAAGATCTTGCCTTTAATGGAATATTCGGACAACAGTGGCTTTGTGAGATCTAATTCCACACATATCCTAGCATGCTTTCCTCTAGATTGCTCTGATGTTGTAGCATCAACCTTGATGGTTTTACCCACCTTGTTACTTAAGAATGTGTGGAATTTTCTATCATATAAATGAATTGGAAATC
>JANHAO010016284.1:0-14449 GCA_026873985.1 Saraca asoca | reverse complement strand
AGTTTTCCTATCCTCTTCTAAGGTGATTATCAAGATCTCAATAACCATATCAATATCTAAATCAAATGGATCCATCTAAGTCAGACATTGCAATAAAAACTAAGAGGAAAGGAAGAGAAGTGACTAACTATTGGATGTAGAATGAAAGAACTAGAACCTCAGCATTAAATCTTCAAGTTGCAGCCCCTTGTACTGATTATAGAAACTAGCATTCCATGGCAGGTCGAAAATACAAAGAAAAATATAGAAAAGAGGGAGAGAAAAATGTTGCTTTCTACCTCTGAAAATACACAGTAAAATTAAGCTAAAACTAAGGAAAAAATGAAGCAAAAAGTCCCTTTACAAATGGTCTTGCCCGGGTAAAGAAGGGAAGGCAGAATGCTTGGTAAGTGGGAGTAGGTAGAAGCTATCAAATTGCCTCTCCTCTGCCTTTGCATGTTCAAGCTCTTAGCAGGCTGCATTCTCCACTTTTTCTTCTCTCTTTTATGTCTCTAGCTTACTGGGTTTTTGTTGGATCGAAGGATATTGCAATGGGCTAAAAAATCATGCTAATTGGGGCCAGGAAAATCCAATTCTGCATTAGCCCATTTAACAACATTTTTGCTCGAGACTTACAGCTCAGTTTTGATGCCCAATTTGATCATTTCAGCATTAGAAGTCTTCATATGAAATGTGACCTTATGTCTTAGCTTCCATTTCAGCCTGGTTCACATCAATTGGACCTCTATAACTCAAGTTATTATCTTCTAAATGCACAGAGGTCAGCTGCTCGGGGATAGTGTTCTGGCAATATTCTGGTGTCGACTTGACCTCCAATTTTGGATAACCAATTGTGTGATTCAGCTTTTTCAGTCTTCATAAAAGTTGTAGATCTATCTCTTAGCTTTCTTCAAAGACAAAAATCACATCAATTGAATAAGTGTAGCTTAAGATATGCTCAGAATACAGAAACTGCTCAATTATGCAGAATTATGCAAATGATGCTAATTGACACAAATTCACAAATACACACTAGCACAGTTGGAAACATGTCATTTTAGACCTTAAAATGCTAAGTATGAGGATAAATAAATGCATCAAATATTATGTTATCACTGCCTTGAAGGCCTTGAAGGCATCCAATAATTCTAACTTCTCATGTAGAAGATCGATACACCTATATTTGCAGTAATCATCTATGAAGGTAATGTAATATTTGTAGCCACCCATAGCAGGAGGAGTAATAGGACCACAAATATCAGTATGTAGAAGGTCTAATATGTTCTCAACCTTGCTTACCCCCTTGTTTTTAGCTCTAGTAGGAAGTTTTCCTTTTATACAATCAACACAAGTGTTGTAATCTGTGAAGTCTAGATCATTTAGTACACTATGCTTGACCATCCTCTCTAATCTCTCTATAGAGATATAACCCAAATGCCTATGCCATAACATGGAAGAGTTCTCATTAACTATTTGCTATTTGTGTCCAGTCACAACATTAACAGGAGCACTAAAGTGCCAACTGAGCAAATATTCAAATTCAAATGATATAATCCATTTTGTACAAAACTAGAACCAATAACAACAGAATTGAAATAAATGTCGATCTTTCCATTTCCTTGCCAAAAGAAATAACCACAATTGTCTAAAATAGAATTGGAAATCAAATTCCTTCTTGAAAAAGGTACATAAACAACATTGTTCAAATTTAAAACATGTCCAGAAGGTAAATACAAACTAACAGAGCTTATACATTCAACTATTGCTCTGCTCCCTTCAACTCCCAAGATGGCCTTTCCCTTTTCACTTGGGATCCACTTATTTTTTAGCCTCTATAATGAATTTGCAACATGAACAGTTGCACCAAAATCCAACCACCAAGAATCAGAAAATGTTCCTAAACTATTGGATTCAAAACAAACTAGAGGTAAAAGGGGGAATTTAGAAGATATATATTCCTTCTCAGGCTTATTTTTAAGCCTCAAACAGTCAGACGTTTTATGTCTGAGCTTCTTACAATAATGACAATTACCCTTGAAAGTATACTTATTCGAACCCTTACTTTGTTTGCCACCTTGCTTAAACCTAGGCTTTCCAAACTTCTTTAAATATGGTCTTTCTCCCTTTTTGTCATTATCATCTGTATCGTTATTTGAGCCATGAGATAGATAGTTTAAGCATGGTAGATGAGAATTTCCTTTTCTGATGGACTCTTCCTCTTGTGTCACTATCAAAATCATCTGGTCTACTGTCCACTCTACTTCTTGAGAATTATATATGGTCCTCAAAACATTATACTCAGGCGGAAGAGATTGTAGAACGTAGTAAACCAAAAAAAAAAAAAAACTCTCTCCTAGGTCAATACCATAGGTATTCAGCTTGTTATAGTAATTCACCAGCTTCATTATATGTTCCCTGACCCTAGACACTCCATCATAGCGAGTGTTATCTAGCAGTGACAGGTAATAGGCTTTCTGGCTTTTATCAAATTTTTGAATTTTTTTTCACCTATGGCCTTCAAATATTTTGCTACCATATCCTTTTCAGGGATGCTCTGTCTAATGTTCTTTTCAATTATGAACTTGATCACTGCTAAACAAATTCTGTTGGACTCATGCCATTGCTTGTGATAGGTCTTATCAACGATACTAGATTCATCAATGAGATCCATTGGTTTAGATTCATTGGTTTAGGTTCTCTAAGAGCCAAATCTTCTTTTGATATAGCGATGTACAGATCCAAGGACTTTCTCCAGTCATCAAAGTTAGTCTCATTAAGAGTTTTTACCAAAAATAATTATTGGGATACAGAAACTAAGGAAAAACAAAATTGAGAAATATTGATTATGTGTGCACAACATAATCAGAAATAAGATTCCCTAACAAAACTCAGTTTATGCAACTATAGAGTAAAATGTTTATCATAATTCCGCCTAAGAATCTCGAATTATGATAAACCAAGAAAACTTAATGCATACCATAAAGATTTGGCTCACTAGATTTCCTATACGAAAATGTACTCAATATCTCTGTACCGATAAGATACAAGACATGTTGAGACATTAAAATATGCTGTTGACCTATCTAATGTGGTCCAGACAACAAATTGCATTGATGACATCACACCGATAAGGTGTATACATCAGCAATATAATAAATTTATAGTGTTACCAAAAATAATTACCACTCATGAATGTATTGATGATAGTGAGTAGTTAATTTCTAGGTGTAAATATCCTCACTGCAAGTGTGAGAAGTGCACAAACCACACAATACAATTTTGACACAAAATTTGTTAAAATATAAACACTATAAATATTCACAAATTTGTTTAACATACCAAATCACATATCCAAGGAGAGTGAACTTTATATATTACAGATAATAATATGTGTTTCATTCACAATTTTTTTCATACAAAAATTTCAAGGATATAATATAATTTTCTACTGTAAAACCTTTAGAAAAAATCCAAATAAATATTTTCAGGTCTCAAAAAATTCCAAAAAAATATCCATTAGATTCAGCATGAAAAATAGCAGACACTAGAGGAAATAATGGGCCAAAAGACCTACTATGTAACTCGTATGCACCTACACATGCCAACCCTATGCATGGGCTTGGAGGATAAAGGCTGTTCATCACCTTCAACCTCCAGCTAGGTCTGCTCGACCCGATCGTAGACCTGATTTTGTGTCGTTGGGTCTTTTGCAATTTTTCCTTCATTTCTCAACCAAAATATGAGATTTTAGTGTCATTGAAACCAAAATGCAAAGATCTACCATAGCCTTCAAACAATTTTAAGAATTATGGATGAAATCAAAGCTAAATTTTCGATTGAAAGAAACTATGGTTGTTATGGTAAAATCTAAATTTCTCTCTCAATTCTTAGTGGAAAAACACAATCTATATGTCTATGGGCTCAGAATATCTCAATTTAGAGAAGCCTCAACTTAATTTCGAAATTAATTAGTAAAATCCCTTTTTTTAATTAAATTTCTTCTTGTAGTTCCACTTTCGATTCTTAGTGAAATAACACAATCTGATGATGTCTATGGATTCAAAGCATCACAATCTACAAAAAAAAAAAAAAACAAAACCCTAACCTAATTTCATGAGTCCTTGATTTCAAAAATTGGGAATATTTTTTTTGGGTAAAGTTCTCATACAATTACAATTTATTACAGATGATGAAGCAATTTGAGATATAATACTATTAGCCATACTTTGATACCATTTTCTAACAGTATTCATGAATGCATTGGGAGATAAATACGTACCTGATGATGATGCAGTAGGATCCATTGTTGAGAATTACAAATTGTGGGAAGAGAGATTCAACCTGCAAACACACACACACACACACACACACACACACACACACACAAAGTTGAAGGAGAGAACCCTTGCTTTTGTAAAGAGATAATCCAGGGAAGTTATAATCTAGGTTCTATATATAAGATGTAAAGTCTCTTAAATTTATTTTTAAATTATTATTTACTTCCATTTAATTAATTATTATTTAATATTTATCTAATTAAATAATAATTAATCATAATAAAACTCATTCTCTCTCAAATCAATATTGTGATAGGAAACCAATTGACCACTAAGGGGTTGCAGGTTAGGACCTCTACTCAATGGACTTGTGTATAATCCAACCTATTATAAATTATACACAATTAATCAGGCCCCAATCTGTTCTAGGCTTAGTACGGATCACTTAATTAAATATATTAATGTTATAATAATTAATTAATGCTAATCTACAATAATAATTAATTAAAATTAATTCAACATAGTAGTCATAGTAATCACATGCCAATGTTTTTGTCTGTTTGGAGCGCAAAACACATTGGATTTTACCACTGCTTTTGGTGATGTTTGATCAATTTAGAAACAAAAAAGGCATTTTTGTTTGATAATATTATCACAAATATTATTAAATATATTTGATATAAATTTTTTTAAATCAAATAACCAAGTATTATTTTTAATTTGTTTGGTCTTCGTGACCTTATTATCATAAAGAAAGTTACAATACTTTAGTATAAGGAATTGTTTAATTCATATTGGAAGTAAATTTATGCAGAAAATTAAACTTCTTAAAAAAAAAAATTTTATGTGTGAACTTCTCATGAAGTACTAAAAGTTATTTGATTAATACTAAGGAAGTAAAATTTCATAGAAAATAAGTTCTTATGTGATGTTTAATTTAACTATATACTTCCTACTATTCTCAAAATAATTAAAATATAATATATAAAAGTTATATTTTTTTATTAATATATTGTATAAATTTTTAAAAAGGCATTTTTGTCATTATTTAAATTTTATAAAGATAATTTTATAATTTATTTAATTAAAAGTATAAAAAGTAAAACTTATTTAGAATGATTGGATAAACAACTTCTTATATTTCGTGGGACATAGATCTTCATGAGAAATATAACTTCTCTCTCATTTTTTGAATTAATGATTAATTAAATAATTCAAATATTTTTTTATTTTCTAAAAAAATTATATTTCCTATGAAACTTTTAATGAATCAAACTATTTGTTGGATTTGGATTTTCTTAAATATAATTTATCATCTAACGACCAAAGCGTAAAATATCTTAATTATTGAAATTGTCATAGGCTAATATTACACCACCTCATCATTTGTCTTTTTGTTCCTATATAGGCGATTTTATAAATATAAATATAATGGCACCATTAATTGAAATAATCTTAACTAAGATTATAAAGATGGTAGTCAAACAAAAAGCACTGGTGATAAAAATTTTTTTTTTTGGAGATTTCACTATGTGGGTATGACATTGGCATGACAAGTTAATGACAAAAGTCTCCCCGTATATGGGCATTATATCAATGAATTAACATGAATTGTAAATTAGTTATATTAGCCACCTTCGAAAATGGACAAAATATTGCCTGGGTATAGGCTTTTGATGGGTACCACAAGCCCAAGATAGGGCACTATACGACAACAACATGTAGGGCAACCCATACTTAAATCAAGGTAGGGGTCGAATATTTCCGGCGAGTTGTTCATCGATCAACGTGATCAGCATCAAAAAGTTGGTCAGAATTTAACAGTGGTTAGATGGTATTTAGCGTTTAGTGGCTTAACACTTCTATAATTAAAAAAATAATATTAATAATAATCAATAACATGGATAATAATAAATGATGATAACAGTGAATGATAATAATTTGATATAATAATAGTCAATGACAGAATTTAATAAAGGTTGGGGTGGTGATGATCTCAAAAATTTTTAAAATCACACATCACTATTATATAATTATGTAAATTCTGTTTTTATTTAAACCATTTGATCTTTTAAATTTTTTTACTTTTTAATCCCAAAATTTTATATCAAGATCCATTAAAATTTAACTTTATATATGATTAAAATATTTTTCATATATTTATTTATATATATTAAAAATAAAAGAAGACTCTATAAGTATATTTATGTAATTTTAAAATATTTTAATATAAATTATAATTTTTTATATAAAATCTTATATATTTTTTTTAAAAGATTATGGTTTTGTAGGAATTTCATACATAAAAAATAGATTAAAAAATTCATAATTTCACCGTTTAAAGTTGCAGCTCAAAATTTTATATTTTTTTTTATGAAAGATTTACTAAAATATCAAAATATTTTATAAAAATAGCAAGAATTTCTATCCATCGAGTAGGGCTGTAAAAGCCATGAAAAACACAGACATGTGTGCTTAAAGGTGAATAAAACGTGCGAGACGTGCACTATATTTTAACTACCATTCCTATCAAAATAAGCCCCTCCTTAATCATGGTTGCTTTATAATGAAAAGATGTAAGATTTATCAATCACATTTTTAAATTTTATTATTATTATTCCTGAATCAAGAAATAGGAGATCCAAGAGAAGTTCACTTACTATGATATGCTAATTTAATCATTTTCTTAATCACGTCTTTCTTTATAGGCAAAGAGAACATGCAGACAAATTAATATTATTATTCATTCATCTTTCGTATTTATTGCTGCCCAAAAAATTATTTCTATTTGTTATTTTATACAATTTTTATATCTGACTCCACTTTCAACTGTTTCTAATTAATAGCTGGACAAAGATAAAGTTTCCTCTACAATGAGGAATGCTGAATTTACAAGAATTAATTTCGTTTGATTTTAATATGGGCTCCAATAATATTGAATACACTAAAATTTAAGAAAGAAGGAGGAAATTTACATTTGTTTACTAAATATATATTTTTTATAACAAAAAAAATAAATTTAGAGTGCTATAAAAAAAATCCTTATCAAACATTATGATGTGTGACAAGTGCCTTTCTTTGCTACTTCTAAAGAAAATCACATTTTCATAATAAGCAAGAAAATATTTTGAAAAAAATTCATATACATATGCTGTAATTAATTTTTTTTTTAAATTTATAATTGTTCATCAATAATTATAATGATTTACTTTATCTTCTAAAATATATTTTATACTTTAAAAGAGATAAATCCAATAATCATGCATATTTTATATAGATAACCCAATGGAGCTAAGTTTAGTATTTTTGTAAGGCACTAAGTGCAATCTAACGTTGAAGGGCGGAGTAGTATATTGAATATTTGAAGTTCAAATCTCCTTGTCGTTAATGTGTCAATATATATATATATATATATGTATATAAAATCCATTCCTTCTATGAAATCAAACCCTCCTGCAGGAGGCTAATTAACTACACAGCTGGCATATATTGTTAATTATTTAATTTGGGTTTCAAATGTACACTATTCTTCGTAATTAAATAGTCTTGTAATTAATTGTAGGACCCTTTTGTGCTTTTAATTTGCATTTGTTTAATATAATTAAGAATAGACATTGGTCAAGTGCCTGAGATTCTTGAACCATTGTCGCAGAAATTAGAAGCAAAAACATGCAGTTTTGTCTACTGAAAGCACTGATTATATTGTCAACTCTTTAACAGTTATACATTCTCAGAATATCTTTGTATATTTTATGTACTCCCAATATGGCACTCAACCAATAAAATACAGTAAGAAATGGTCCCTGAGGAAAGGCACTCTACAGTCTCCACTCATCAGTATATTAATTACTCTAATTTGAAGTTTTTATAATTTTAAGAAGAGCTTCAGGTAGGCAAGCCTTTCACGGCCGAAAAGATCAAAAATAGATTCCACTTGCACAACTTTTATATTTACACACATATTATACAACTTGATCTAAGTTTGAAATTTAGCAATTTAAATAAATTGATATCATAGTTTTAAATTATTGTATATAATTACAACCTTGATATATATATATATATATATATTTTCTTTGTTTTTTTTCACAAAAGTAACATTTTTTCTAATAATTCTAGTAATTATAATTATAATATAAATCATATTTTTTTTAATTTAAAAGTGGTGCTCTCCACCGAATTACTGGCAAAAGTAAAATGACTCAAAAATTGAATTAAAAATGAAGATAGGTGGTGCCTGTTGTCCAGCACAAAGTTTGATAGATGATGGGAAAAAAATATAGAGATGGACCACGAGATCTCTCCCCACAGCCATTTTGGCAATATTTTCTTGGGTATAAAGTATACCAAGTTGGTCATTGTTGACTTAACTTACTAGCTTCACATCAAATTAAATTAAGATATGAAAGAAAAAGAAGAGAAGTCACACAGTGTGTTGCTGAATTGCCTTACAGCGTCGGCCAAATTTTAAATAAAGAAGATGAAGCTGCTTGGGAAGAATGTCTACAGAAAGGCCATGAATCATTCACCTTTGTCAACAACCATTGCGATTCCTTTGCCACATAATTTACCTAATTAACTCAGCCTTAGCCGAAAGTACTATGCTTTTGTAATGGTTTAGCATTATAAGGATCCAACCAGCAGAGACTGTTAGACTTAGCATCATATATGACTAGAACACACCAAAATATTTCAGCATTTCATTTGGAGATCGACTGTATGATTATTGGATTGTGTGTGAAGAATGATATATTAATATCTATGGTCACTCACAGTCATGTCACGCATGAATAAGATAAGGAGGGGGGAAAGGGGAAATCTCAATCCACATGTGACCGGGAATGGAGGAAAGATTCATGACTATTTTTTCTTCTAGTTTTGTTTGAATTATCACATTATGTAAAAAAAAATATCACAGCACAAACATAAAATCATGATTTTAAATTATAATTATAGTTATGTTGTGATTAAGAAATAACAGACAAATGCTGAAAAATATGATTATTAGAAAATAAAATTGTGAAAAAATATGATGACAAATAATACATATTACAATAATATAATCGCAGCAGGCCATAATACGAAAGAGACACGATCGAACACATACCAGTGAGACTCTCTTCAAAAATTGAAAACCACCACTTGTTGGAATATCCAAAAACATCAAGAATCCACCTTTCTTTTTTAAGGTAGTATAAATGGTAAGGATTTATATAAAAGGTTAAAATGCACCAAACTTTTAAGTCATATATATGTAATCTCTTAGTTTTTAAAAATATGCATCTAACTTCTCTGTACTTTAAGTCATGTATATATATACATCTAATAAAATATGAATATTAAGTGATTACTAAAACCATTATTTTCTTTGAAAAAATATCTAAGAACAAAATCTGATTTTTGGGGAGAGAAAACAAAAATTCAAGTTTTAAAAAGAAAAAATATCAAATAATTAAATTTAATTTTTTTGAGGAAGAAAATGATATCTCTTCATATTTTGCTTTATATACGTTGTAACATTTTGGTGTTGAACTTCATAGTTAGATTAAAATTGAAAACAATGAATTATTTTTTAATTTTTGAAAGAAAATGAAGTTTTTTTTTTTGGTCACATGATAGTTACATGAATATTTTATTAAATTTATAGATGAAAAATATATGAATGTAGGTAAAATGCACTTAAATTAAAGTACAAGAAAGTAAGATATATCTTTTTAAATGTCAAGGGATACATATCACTCAAAGTATATGAGGGATTTGATGTATTTTAACCTATATAAAATTACATATAACATATCAAACTAGAACTATTACAATAAAATAATATAAATCATGAAGAATGTGTTACCTCTTGATGCCATATTTTTAATCTCTAATGAGAAAAACCGACAATAGATTATGCATTGAGAACTGGCATCTTCCCCTCCTTCACTTTCTGCTGTTGGGACGCTTTGATGGTGGAGGGAGCGGTTGTAAACTTCAAGTGTAGAGAGGGAATCCAACCTCGATTGTTTTATCCCAATCCATTATGACTTAACAACAGGCCTATATCAATATGACTTATTAGCCCAAGTCATTTTTTTTTATGTAAAACATATATAGATAAGGTAAATATAATTTTCAGGTTGAAAGAAACAAATTACATCATGTCATGATATACTTTGAAATTACACGGGTTAACAGCACATTATAAGCTGTTATAGAATAATAAACACGAGTTACTAATAAACTATAAAGGCTCTTTTGGCTACCTAAAAAATATATGGATGGATGTTTTAGTAAGTGAAAGCCTGTGTGATGATAAGAGAAAAGAGATCTTCGTGTGTTTTTTTTTTTTTTGGAGAAAGATAGGGTTAGGACCCTAGAATTACAAATTTGAGACTCCATGGCTGCTCTCAGCCAATAATAACTGAAGACATTCATCAGGAGGTTCTGGAATATTTCGATCCATTCTGCCAGTCCTCAAAGCTAGTTTAACAAGAAAATCGACCAATATGTTTTGCTCTCTATAAACATGCCTGAATTGCAATTCCCAGTCAAGCACCAAGATATCTGTTATCTGCATAAGCACTTGTCTACAAGGATGCTGCACAGAACAACCATGTTTAACTAAACCAAAAGCTTCTTCACAGTCTGACTCCAAAATAATATTACACAGCCCCATTTCCGGAGCCAGACTAGGTCTTGTAAAAAATGCTTGAAGCTCTGCCATTAGAGGACCTCCCGAGACTGCAACATGAGAGAAACCTCCAATCCAGTGGCCTGAACTGCTATGAATAACTCCCCACATGCAATAAGTTTCTCACCTTCAGCACAAGCCCCATCTGAGCTGATTTTAGACCATCCACTTTCTGGAGCTTGCCAATTTGCATAATCAGTACAATGATAGACCGGTAGCAAACCTGATTCAAGAAGTGTATCCGCACCATTTAGAACCCTCTGAATTCTTCTTGTAACTTCCAACACCACATCACCCAACTGATTATTAGACTCAAATACTGCTGCATTTCCTCGATATCAGAGAACCCAGCATGTAGTATCGAGCCACAGCTTCCAATTACCATACCTGTCTATAGAAACATCCGGTCGAAATTCAAATGGCACCAGTCATCCAAGGAAACCTGAAAGAAAATGGACCAGTGTTTCAGGCTTACTAGTCTCAACCAAACATCTGAGATGGCTGGGCAACCCCTTAGTAGTACATGAGGGCTTGTTTCCGCAGAACGCATCCATCTGGGACATTGGTTGTTATCCCTCATGTTTCTTTCTTGGCGATGCACATTAATTAGCAACTTGTCTTGAAATAAGATCCAGAGGAAAGTTTTAGCACATTCTAGACCCCTTCATTTTCAAATCTTTCTCCACTTTGCTTGTCCTTCATTTATCTAGTCCTGCATGAGGTATTCATACGCTGATTTAATGGTTAATCTACCATCATTTGATCCAGACCATGAAACTGATTCAGTTCCATTTCATTAACAAATCGAAATAGCTTGGAGAAGTTTACGCCAGATATTGTTGATGCCTTGCCAAGAGTTAGAAGAGCCTTTTTTATGTGTAACGGTTGGAATGAGTTCTTGTCCGGAACCATATTTGCTTCTCAGCACTCTAGCCCATAAAGGATCACGCTCATAAATCAGAATGAAAGCTACTTTCATTAGAGAGGCCTCATTACTCATTTTCATCGGCCTTATACCCAAACTCCTCCCAGTTTTTCTCCAACACATGCTACTATAGAAACATGCTTACACGTCGATTATTTCATATATACCATGTCGGTTTGAAGACCAATGTTTATCTAAATGATAGGATAGATTAGAATAATTCATATTAATTTTTTAACCAACATATAAAAGAAGAAAGGACATCGGTTTCTATTATATAATTGATATCTTTTTATTTGGAACAAAAATTTATACATAAGTATTTTATGAATAAATGATGTTTTTTCTTCTGCTAGAAATGCCAATTTTTATCACAATTCGATGTCTTTTCTCAACTACTAAAGACATTGGTTTTAAAAAATAACTGACATTTTTTCCCTTAAAAAATCATTGCTAGTTACATTTTTTTTATTACAGAAACCTACTATTAGTTAGTTATATTTTTATTGAAACTTACTATTATTTACATTTTTGCAGAAATAACAAGCGAACCAATATCTGCAATTACCTAACACAATCCCAATTTCAACAATTTCAAAGTTTATTGGATTAATGAAAAATTCAAGACATTACAAAACTAAATCAAAATCAAAACATGCCGAAATCCATACATACTAATCATTTACTTATTTTATGAGTAAATTTTGTTAATTGTACTTTTCCTTTAGTCAAGCCTTCTCCTATAATGTAAATTCTAACATTGGTGAGAGTTTCAATTAAGAAATATTTTAAGTGTTGCCATGTCCAATCATATAAGTCCAAGTTACATTTTTATATATACAATTCATGAGAATCAATTACCTAAAAGACAAAATTTTCTTTTTTATGAAATTAGCAAAATGATATTTATATGTCATATAAGTAACTATATTAAATTTATATGAAACTAGTTATAGCATTCATACTCGAGAGAACCATTCAAGAGACTATACAAATTATATATTATTACCAGATGACTAAATCCCTTCCTAAGTTAGTTTTTACTCCACTAAAATCAAACAATTTTATTATTAAGTCACCTTAATTTTAATAAACACATAAATAAATATAAGCATCTAAACTAAAAATTATATAGTTAGTTTACCTACATATACAATAAGCACATAATATATCAAGTCTAAGAATCTAAATTAAAAATTATATAGTTGTCTACATATAAAATAAACATATTCAATTACCTCCAATTTTTCCTCATTTTTTTCCTTTGGGAGGATCTTTAACCCATATCCCTTTATTATAATCATCTTGCACATAGAACTCCTCTAAGTTACATTTATTATTTACTGAAAGTAGTCTTGAAGAGAAATAAGGGGTTTCCTCAATATAATTACTCATGTCTTCTTTATCCCCATCACCAGTAATCTGTCTCTTTTTTTAAAGAACTACATACCATTTCCTATTAGTTGGATCTGTAATATAAAAAGCCTATTTTGCTTGGGATGATATTATGAATGGTTCCCCCTTATGACCATCCCTATCAAAATCCATCAATGTGAACCTTAACTCGTTGACTCAAATGCCATTATTATTCTCAACCCATTTAGATCAAAATAGAAGCACTTAGAATTTGATGTAGTCAAGCTCTCGTATAACTTCAATGACCTTGTAATATGACATATTCACATATACATGATTTTAATCTTTGGAACTAGAAACAAGCATTGACTGAGCCACTAAAATAACCCTACTAATTCTAATGGTGCTCCTGTCATCACATCCCTTTGTATAGAAAGAATATCTAGTGATGTTATATTCATAATGAGATAAGACTTCTATGTAAGGCCTGTGGACTAACCATCTTTTGGTTTTAAAAACATTATTTGATGTTTGTGTGAATCGAAAACAAATTCGATTTTAGAATCAAGTGATGAAAGAACGGTCATGTTCAACTTGTATCCACTATTCATTCTTTTCACAATTATGGTCTCTTGTAAAGGTCATATGCTCATCTAAGTAAGGCCCAATTTCTTCACTATTATGCAAGATGTAAAGGTATACTTGTAACTATATTTCATGACTAATGCTCACCATAGCCTTACTTGCAATTCTTCCCTCATTATGAGACTTAGGGACTTTGATAGTTTCTGCATTTGATAAGTTTTCACCTTAGAACTTAATAACCTCTTCAACTATATAGCCTTCAGCAATACATCCTTCAAGCCAATATTGATTCATCACATACCTTTTCATATCGCTTAAACAGGTACATCAACTTCATATAAACTAGTCCATAGAGTTTTATTTCTCTCACTAAATGAAAAACCAGATGCACCATTAGGGGTGATAAACGGGCTGGCCCGCGCGGAGCGGGCCGGGCCCGTGCGGATGCGGGCCTAAACGGGCCAAGCCCGTTTAGGCCCGCATTTAAACGGACCAAAAAAATAGCGGTCCACACCGCACTGCATGGCCCGCGGGCCGGTCTGCGGACTAGCCCGCATTTTTTTTGACACAATGGGCTAAGCCCGCATTTTGGCCCGCATTTTTACTTACTTTTTTGAATTTTTTTGACAAAATGAACTTGTCCGCATA
>JANHAO010016283.1:0-14448 GCA_026873985.1 Saraca asoca | reverse complement strand
GCTTGTAGGGGGTTTCCTGAAGGAAAGGGATTTCTGATGGTGACCTTCTACGCCGGTCACGAACCTCGGGTTTGGGTCGTGACATACATACAAAAGCAAATTTTGGAAGATGTTTCTCTAGTTGTGCTAGGCGGAGGGAGCCCGGAGCTTGTGATTTCTTCCAATGGGTAGATGATTACAATGGATTGAATAAGGAATTTGTGGTGGATGGTTTGTTAGAAAATTAGAGGAAGCTAAGGGTAGCATGCAAAAAAGCCAAGGCAGAGAGGTAATGCATGTAGAGAATGATGGTGGCCTTGTTTATGATTTGTGACATAATCAGGGGCAGGTGGTTGATGTGATTTTAGTATTTATTGGTGTGGTTGAAGTTGTATTTAGTAGCATTGTATTTAGGCTTATATATTGGATTTAGGCTAAGTGCTTAGGTGTTTAAATAATTAGGTTTTATTTATGTGTTTAGTTTATGCAATCAAAATGGTATGGAATGTAAAACCTTTGTCTCAATGAATCAAAGAAAATTTAGTATTTGTTCAAGTTCTACTAAGTAAGGTTTTATTTATTTGTTCAAATTATTCTAAAACTTAGGACTATAACTACAATTTTTGTTCTACAATATCCATACAAAAGAAAACTAATAATTGGCATATTAGTACTTTGTTCCCTACCATCACAATATAACAAGAAAATTTTCTGGTGCCATAAACATGTGTTCCAATGAACCTTAGTTATCAAAGATCAAAGGTAACTAAAAAATAATTAAGAATTTGACATAACCACCTTAAGAAGTTGAGAAATACGAATAAAGAGAGAAAGAAGCAAAATAAGAGAGAACTACATTACACTTAGCAGAACTAATTTGGATGTAGAACTAATCAGGATGCAGATGTTCTTTTGTCTTTCCCCAATTTGTATTATGTTCTTTTTTCTTTCCTTAATTTGTTTGCCAACCTTGTTTTCTTTACTTTATAATCTAGTTCACATTTGCTTTTCTTATGTAATTAAGCTTATGATATTGGTAATTTGGTATCCTTACTCTTTTAGCTTTGATTTGTTTTTTAGGATTAACTATCAATAGTTTTTAACTATATAATTAGGTTTGATATCAAGATTTTCATTATGATTAATATTCAGATATGTTTTGTCTTTCAAATTATATAGGACTTATTTGAATGCTTTAATTAAGCTACCTAGAATTATAGCAATTGAGAAAGTATTACTGCACAATTATACAAAACAAGATCTAAAGTATAATTGTAGCAGTTTTTAACTATACAATTATAGCAATTTTTTTAAGATTAGCTACGGATAGTTTTTTTAGGATTAAGCTACAAGTATAACTGAACTCAAATTAAAAACTTCAGCTTAGTAAAGAAAAGAGCAATAAATAGATAACTCAAACTGAAACTTCAACTTGCATATAATAGAACTAATCACTTAATTCAATGCATATTAATACTTGTTGTGAGTAAAATTTAACTATACAAAGACTTACAATATTAGTAACAAAAGAAAAGGGTAAATAGTAGTCCTTGTAAGTGAATTCCAACAAGAGTGAATTCCATTATTTATTAACACCACAAAAAAAATGAATTCCAACAAGAGTAGTCATGTTATAGGGCTAGCCTACTACTGCCACATGCAATCTTTTTCCTTGGCTTATACTTTGGCCTTGACTTTTGAATCACTCTTTCCATAATAGACGCTCCACTTACAGCAGGTTAGGTTCCATTTGCATTGGATAAATGAACTTGTGTGGTCACTTGTGGTCTTTGACTATCACTTACCTGTCAAGCACATGTGAACCAATATGTTAGGTGGTAGATAATAAATACAATTAAAACCAAAAAACCATTTGGTCTTTGTCTTTTCCCCCTATTTTGTAAGTTTTCAAGTTAGGGTTGTGTAGGTTCTTGTAAGATGTAAAGTTGTGGCCGTATTGACCACATTTTGAACATTTTATCTTGGTTACTTCCTCTCTAATTCTCTTCTTCTTTGATCTCTCTATCAAAGTTTTCATTTTTGGAGGTTTGATTTTAACATCTCTGCATTTTAGCCATATTTCTTCTCCTAACATTAGGTGAATTTGATATTCGTAACACTTCAAAAATGTCTCTTTGGAGAACACTGCATCCACATTAGCATCTGGTCTTTCTTTATCCTTGTAAATAGCTGAGACATCGTGTCCACAATGGATTCTTGAAAATTGTTTCCTTAAACATGTATAGGTTTTTTCAATCAAACTAACTACATTTTGACTGTCGTCATAATGTCTAACCTCAATGGTTTTGTTATCACCCCACTTGGTGGTACAATTTCTTGCCTTAAGTTTAATGACTTCTAACTTGTCTAAAATTTTGGGATTCAATGTCTATGAGTAAGTTTTCATTCTCTCTTTTTTTAGGTGCATCCTTCTCATTAATTGTCCCTTAATCATCTTTATCAAAGTTATGATGGGCTTGTCTCTACTCTCTTTAATGTATGCATTAAAGTTCTTTGATATATTGTTTAATAATATATTGCACTTAACATCCGAGTCATGCACATATCTACAAGGATGAAAATTTTTCAACTAAGATTGGATCAAATTTGGCATTTTACTTAAAATTTCATATAAAATGACATATTGCATTTCACTTCCTTACACCAAAGCCTGGATCAAATTTGGCCAGAAATTCATGTGCTTTATTAGAAATGGAATTGATTTTGTCCATATAATATTTGTGTTCACTTTTGTTATAAGCTCTAGTTGCATTCCACATAAGGTCCTTCAAAGTTTTTCCTATGTGACCTTAATTCTTAAAAATCGCATGCATATACGTAACATAGAATCTGTGGTCTGCATTAAGCATAAGCTCTTTGAAGACCTCTAGTAACCCTTGAATTAAAATTATTTCAATTAGGCATAAAAAATCATAGCATAGAAAAATAACAAGTGTCATTCCAATTAAGTCATAATACCTTCTGTTGATTAGACATGAAAATCCATTCCATCTTTGTCACAGTCCTAATATCATCTTCCAGCAATGTGAGGAGCCACTTCCAAGTCTCTTTATTTTTTATTTCCATAACAACAATAGCTATAAAGAATATGTTCTTATTACCATCCTTGCCAACTGCACATAAAATTTTCCCCTTAAACCTTCCTTTCAAATGACATCTATCAATTCTAATCACTTTTCTGCAATCAATTAGGAATCCCCTTTTGCATGCATCTAAACACATGTAAACTCTTTAGAAAACACCTCATTCAATAACAATCTTGATAGTTATTCTCACATTACTTTCTTTAATGGCAGCCTCATACTTCCATAGCTTAGCATATTGTTTTTCCTCATCTCCATAAAATCATTTTCATTACTATCCCTTTGGCCCTATATGCCTTATACATAGAGATCTGAAATCCATATTCCAAAAAAAAGGCATTTTTTGAAGTACTTGATTCTTATAAGGGTTTATCTCTAAATTTTTCAATATACTTCTTTGCAAGTCACTTAGCTATAACCTTATTAAATTTCTTATAGTGGCCATATTCATGATTATTGTGGAATGACTTAATTTGGAAGCATTCACCATCTTGATCCCATGTAGTGTGGATCCTTTAACCATATTTTTCTTTGCAATATGCAATAATTCTAACATTTTCATTATGAGAGAGTGTCACATCAAATCCCTTCTTAATGACTCACAATTATAATGCACGTTTGAAGGTCTTAGTTGAATTAAATTTCAAACCTACCTCCAAGAGGACATTTTCATGTAGATTAGTTTTCTCATTAAATTCAACATATTTCACATTTCTTTTCCTTTTCACATTTTCCTCATTTGACTCACTATGACTGCCAGGACTCTTAAGGTTATCACTATTTCATAATCTAATTCAAACCTTTTATCTCCATCAATTTCATGTTTATGCCTAGTTGCAGTAAGTTGCTTTGAAGGCCTTGCCCTTAAGTTGTACCACCATTCATTAACATTTGTAATCAAATTGGGTCCTTAACATCCTCAAACAAATCATCATCTTTTTCCCTAGAGCTACTTTCAAGATTAAATAGCCATTTACTACTAAAGGAGTCTTTTGCATATTGGTTCACAGAGAAATTAGGGTCATCATCATCATCATCATCATTTATTTTAGGTGGAGGCTATGAAGTGAGATTGGCACTGTTTGTTTCTAATATGGGTTATGGAATGGGGTTGCCAAATTTTATCTCAGGTTGGCATTGTGGAATGGGGTTCTTATTATTTCTTTTTGGTGGGAGTTTTGAGACAGATTCAACAAAGGTATGTGGAGTGAGGTTTTCTTCTTTCAGTTCAGGTTAAGTTTCATTTTGAGCTTTAGGATTTGTAAGCATCAATTCGGTGCCATCTTCACAAAGGAAGAGTTCATCAACACCATATTCAGTATAGATTTCTAACACCTTGTAGCTCTCATTCACCATCTTCTTCCCAATTATTATTATGTCCCTATCATTTTCAATCTTACCTAGACCCACATTAAATTCTTGGTCTTCAAATTTTTACCAAAATGAAACAACATTTGTGTAGTCTATTTTTTCAACCTCCTTTACAAATTCAGTGAATGATATTGTATCAATGTCAACCCCATACTACATCATAACTTTACCACCTTTATACTTTAATTTTAGTGCCTTAACAAATTCACCATCATGATGTATCTTTACATCAACGAAATAGAATGTTGCACGCATCAAATACAAGAAAAGCAAATTTCAACAAATTTCCAAAACATTCAAATTAAATTTATTTTGGTTGATTTGTCATGAGTTGTCACAATAATTTATTTGGTCAATGTTTATATTAAAAATTGATCAAATATCTCTAAGTATTTTTAAAATATACTAAGGCATAATTTTCTACCTAAAAATGACATAAATAATCCCTTAACTACTAAAATTCAAAGAGCCTCTGCTTTATATTCCTTTTAACTGAACAAAAGTTCACACTTTATCATTATGTAGCAAGGAAGGCATGCAGAGCCTGTGATCCCCTTTTGGTACAACTAAGACAAAAGCCCTAAACAAACATCAAATAGCCCTATTAGGTTTCATATATATCACATAAAGCACAAAGTCACATGCTTGAAAAGTCATGGTTTTGCAATTTCGAGGCAAAATAAAAAAATATTACACAAAAACACCACATTTATTTGTCTGAATTTACAAATAAACTTTATTTTATCAGCTCAATAAAGAACCATTGCATAAAATTTTTTGTTACGACCTAATTCCCGAGTCCGTGACCGGCGTAGAAGGTCACCTGTAGGAAACCTTCTACAAGCCTAACTATACATTTTGACCCTTTTATTACATATCTATTCTTGCCAAAAATCTGGCAAAAGATTTCCCTATAATCTAGATGCCTAGGCTCAAGGCCTTAATATATAATAAGGGTCATACGCCCATCAAAACCTGAATAACAAATAGACAAATATATATATATATATATACAGTGGCCCAAACTAGACAATAATAACCTATTGGGCATCCAGGACTCAATCACAACATAATATAAGAAGTATTTCTATCTAACAGTCAAATCACAATGCAAAGCATTCACAAACAAATAATGTAGATTATATGCTCAGCAAAGCATACGCAGCAGCAAATCAAAGACATAGTAGCTCAAACTAAACATTCATCCTACTAAATATCTGAAATGCAAATTAATACAACTCGAAATTATTATTTTATCAATTACTGTTTACATTTGCTTTTACTACTTTATGCCTTAAGTGCTTATTTCTATTGAAGGGAGTTTCAAGAATTTAGTAAGCAAATAGTCCCACTGCAAACAAAATTCACTTTTTCAATTTGATTATTTAAAATTCGTTAGGAAGACAGATGTTCTTTAAACCAAATACTTTTAGTCAAAAGAGATTTTACTAAAACAAAGTTTTTTATGAAATCCTTTTTTACTCTGATCTGAGAACCAAGGAAAATTCCTAATGGCAATCACAACAGCATAATTATCCCAGACCAGCCTGCATGCCGAATATTTTTATATTCGACAGCCCACCCTTATCCCTTCTCCCAGACCAAACCGCATGCTGAATATTTACTTATTCGGTAGCCCACCTTTATCCTTCCCCCAGATCAAATCGTATGCCGAATATTTACATATCCGATAGCCCACCCTTATTTCTCCACCATACCATTGGATTGCCAAAGGATTTTCAATGGTTTCAGAACCTCAATATATATATATATATATATATATATCAATTAGAGCAATAATAAGTTGAAAACAATTAAAACAGAATTTATTACATCAAATAATTTCCATATATACAACACATAATAAGGTTTCAAGAGAAAATTGATATCCAAATAGTACCTCAGAATAGCTCATCATCGGTATTTCAATTTATTAAAATTACTATTTTATTATTTATTTAATAAGATTACTTTTTAACACAATACAACATTTAAAGGGTGAGATTTTCCACTCACCTCCCAAGTATGAACTTAAAGAAATTTAAATATATCAATTTCATAATGCGTTCAGAACACACTTAGATTGCAGTACTTATACCAACTACAGTCACTTCTTAAATTAATATATTATAGTATTCAACAAACCAGAATACAGTATATCGAAAGGTAGCATACTCAAATTTTACACATCACCTAGAATCTAAATAGCAACCTTAGTTCCAGTAACAAATAAAAATTCTAAAATTTATTCAGTAATCAAAATTCATACATACCAATCAAGCATACTTTCTACTCACATAAAATTTACAAAATTTGTAGAAATTCAAGCATTACTATATTTATAACTTCCTCATACAAACTGTATAAACACAGAAATTTTGAATATTATGTACTCTATAAAATATCAAGAATTTATTGGAATCAAACAGCAAAGTAATACTCATACAACACAACAATTAACAACTAGAATTTACACAAACAACACCACTTATCAACTCACACCTAGAGTCATGGAATTAGTAGATAATCAAGAATTACAGAATCTATATTTTACCAGACCAATATCTAAAACAAATTATCAAGAAATTTCCTATTTTCATTAACTATTCATTTTTAGCCATTCACACAAATTTCTTAATAACTATTAAACCAATCACTATGAAATAAAACTTTTGTTCTAGGATTACTCATCAGGCCTCAAAATGTTTGCCCTCAGCTTGCCGCCGGCTTAAGTGCTGCCGGCAGCCCGTAAAGCCTAGTTGGCCGAACTAGCTAACGAACAGGGGAACAAGATGAAGTCGAGCTACTAGGAGTTTGCTCGGCCAAGAAGAATGCCAGAAGGGAAGAAAGTAGACAGCCGCCAGTGAAGAGAAGCTCGAACGACTATTGAAAATGCCATGGCCGAACAACTGCAGTTCACCGACCATCGTAACACCCAGTAATCTAGCAAGCCAAGAGAGAAAAGAAGCGGCCGAGTTCAGCTGGACCACCTCCGTTCCAAAGCGTGATGTCGGGAGATGGAATTTGGCCTGAAAATGTACCAATCGGACAGTGGACTCACGAAACTTCTAGAAAAGCTAAAAATCGAAGAAGAACAGGGAGAGAGTTCGGGAAGGAAGAAGCCATTTTCGAGGGGGGTGACTGGCTGGGGGGTGACCCCCTTATTTATAATTAAAACTTTTTTTTTTCATATTTACACTTTAACTCCAAATTTTACCACCGCCTTACACAAGGCCCGAGACTTCAAAATTATTTTCAATTTAATCCTTAAAACATTTTCAATTTAGTCCTTTTTTACATTTTTTTTTTCAGGTGTTACATTTTTTCTCTTTGGAACTTGAAAATGCAGCAAAATGAAAGTTTAGATTTTTTGTACATAAACTCATCAAGCAATAGAAACTGTAGGTCAAACTTCCCTTATGAATTTCCTTAAAATTTCCTTTCGTCCTCAATAACAATAGCGAGGCCAAGCACTTGGATTGTCTTTGCATGAACTGGCTTCAAGTTTGTCTTTGATTATTTTCATTTCTCTCACTATCTCTAGCATTTCTTTTTTTAGCAAAATGGGGGGAGAAATTAGTAGAACTAAACAAGGGAAATAAAGAATTAACATGAAAATTGGTTTATTAGGTGTAAAATACTAAACTTGTTGTTATGGAAATAAGAAGTCAAGTAGGATTTGCAATCAATCAGAGTTCATAATGTGTAAAATAAGCCACATGCAACTCACATAATAGATGAAAACTGTTAATTTGTAGATAGTATAGGTTCAATAAAAATTTATATAAATTTCTGGATTGTTTTTACTCATTTCCAAAATTAGTGGGATAAAATACAACTACCCAAAATTAGTGAAGATAATTTACATTTTTCTAATTTTATAAAGGTATCCTAGATAATCTATTTGATGGTTGGTAGTTAGTATTCCACTTATAATTATTGATGCAGGAATATAAAAAGAAAAAGGTACAGCACATATTGCACACCATGTAAACAATGAGTGCTAAGTGGGCCATGGGCCATTACCCATCATTTCATTTGAGATATCCTTTTCCTGCACATTTTGCATCATTTTTTCTTCTTCAGTTTTAACAAGACATAAGAAGAAAAAAATACTAACCTATATTTAACATATTACATTAAATTATTTAAAATAATTCAGTGTATTTATTATTGCTTATATTAAATAACTAATGATTTAATGTAATACATTAAATTTATTTTAATTTTTTTAACAAAAAGGTAGCAATATGTCGAGGCACTTTGTTGATTTCACCCATGGTTGAGCGATGAATCTTACGCTTGTGCTCAGTGCTTCAATGTGGACACGCATTGCCATATGCAATGGACAACTAAGTCGCCAGCATGATTGCCAAAGCTGACAAAATGGGACACAAAAGACATTAAAGCACCAAGAAATGTAATCTTCAAAGTTGAAATGAATTGGGACTATTGCCATTACTGCTTTTCCTTAACCAAGCAAACGACAGTTGGCCGTTGACGTACGGGTCATGGAGTTTATGGAGTTCTCGTATTACAAATATCACCCACTTGCGTCAATTCTAAATTCAAATGTATTTGAAGATACTGTGGACTTCAGATTAGCCTACTTAATATTAGGAAAATGTGTCAGCTTCTATTTATATCATTGTAAAATTTAAAGACATAAATAGTATATTCTGAGTTTAAAATAGAACAATATTTTTTATTCTTTTTAAAAAGATTACACTAACCTCAAGTTTAAATATTTTTTGTTATTCATGGAATGTGTAAAATGTAAATTGTGCAAATAAAAAAGAAAGAATTTTTTGTTTTAAAAGTCATTGAGTAGCTTGTGTGTTGCATCATTGTCAGATCTAACTGACACTAACCTATTACAATTGACTCAAGGATAAAGAACAAAATCAACATTGGATGGAGACGAGAGATTCTTGTTTGCTTAAGGAAGACTTTTGGTTATGATCGGACTTTGGCACCTTTCTCTTTTTCTTTCTGGTGGTGGTGGGAGGGCTCAGGCGTGATTTGTTGGAGGGGCACACCTTCATATTCTTCATAAAAGTTTCCACTGTCTACAATCATGCTGACACCCAACCTCTAGCCCACAACTCCGACCTCCACCTGTTACAAATCCAGCAATCCCACCAGGTAAGCTATTTTTCTTTTACCCACACGTGAAACTATAGCATTCCCCTCCCAACATCCGTTAATTTTCCTTAAAAAATAATAGGAATAATGCTTCGCACTTGAAAAAGTTCTTGTTGATACCTATTCTTAGGTATCTTATAAAAAAAATTATATTTTTCATCTTTTTTATTAAAAATTATAATTTTTATATAAAACGAGAAATTTTTTTATACAATTTTAAATAATGTTATTATAATTTTTTTTATGTATTTATTATACATAAAATCTCTATATATTTATAATTTTAAAAAAAAAACATATAAGTTTTGTATCGAAATCAATGGACCGTGAAAGAGAAAACCCATAAAGAGAAAACAACTATATCCAGGTGCTAAGGGTCTCGCAAGCTTGGAGGCAGCTCCCAAAATCGGTGAAATCTAAAATTTTTCTTTACATTTTTATAAATTTTTTATTATATTTAACCTTCAAAACTAAAATATTTTTTTTATAATACTTTAACTCTTCCAAAAATTCTATCTTTGGAGTCTGTTTGCAAGAAAGCCCAAAATTTTTATAAAGACATGATTTTTTTTTTTTTTGTCTACAAGTCCTCTTTATATTTTGTCACTGGAAAATTAATCATATCAAGTTTATGCTTGAAGCATATAATGATGGATATATAATAAAGAAAGTTAACTATGCAACTTTGCTCGTCACCTCATTTTCGTAGCATGACATCAAATAATAAATATATGTCATGCGCTTATAGTGGAGACTAAAATCCTTATTTAAAAAAATATGAGAGTAAAATTACTATAATGAGATAAATCTAATAATTATAAGAATTCACAAATATGGCTTAAATGGAAACTAAACCTAATTTCTAAAATATTATTACTTAAGGCTATGCGTGCTGCGAATGAATGAAAAGAGAAATAATAAATTGCACTTAAATCGAGATTTTGAGCAAATTGCATTTACATTTTCTTATTATTAAAAATATATATACTAATTTCCTTTATTTTACTACAATAACAGATATGAGTATGGGTTCAAATAGAAGGATAAGGGAGGTTAACAAATATTTATAAAAATAAAAAATGAGTATAATTAAATAAAATTTAAGGGAGATGAATGTAATTTATTGAAAGAAAAATCCTAGATCTAAATGCTGAAAATGAAAACTATACTGCACTGTTTTTTTTGGGCCTTCAAAACACTGCTCTGAAGCTTAGCAAAAAGAAAAACGAAACATCGATCGGGCTGGGCTACCCTGAATGAGTCTGGATCGTAAATACTACAGCCCCATAGTTGTAACATGGTGGTCTCCAGTTCGAGCTGAGCAGTGAAGTGTTTGTCGTTTGCTGAGGCAACATTTCGGGCACTCCTGTAGACGTTGGTCGCCGAGCTCCGTGTCTCTCCTCGGAATAGCGGTATGTTCAGGAATCAAAGTTCTTCAAGATAAACTTTGATCCTTTGGAATTGTCTTATCTGCAAATTCTTTTGTGCCATGCTACGTATTAAACATTATGGTATCTGATCATGAAGAAAATGCTGGTTTGATTTCTGTCTCTAATGATGATTTTATCCTTATCCGTCGTTTTCTCTTACTGTTCTGTTACTGAAAGCATTCTTCAATTTCTCAAACAACCGAAAATCCCTGTTGGATAAGTTTGCTTGAATGAAAAGAATTTATTATTTCTTTTTTTTTTTTTTTTTATTTTGCTTATGAAAATTTGGGGAGCAGACAGCAACACAAAACAAATGGGAGAAGGAAGCGAGAGGGGATATAAATAATGATGAACTGGTAAAGAATGACATAGGTGGGATTTTTCCAGTCGCGAAGTTACGGATTTAGAGTTGTTTACGTTGGCAAATAGAGAGGATGATGTGCTAAACGAGGTCCTTCTTGATACATGTTCAGTTAGCAGTGTAACACTTTTTTGGATTAATTAGCTTGGGAATTTTTATTTTTAGGATTTATTGGATGCTTCCAATTACCTTCCTTTTTTAGGATTTATTTTTTTTCTTCTTGTACTCCTCCTCCCTTTGTATTCTTTCATTTAATCAGGATTTGGGAGCAGTCAGGTGAGAGAAATGGGACATTAGGAGGGATTAACTTTTATAATACTGCTGCCCAGCTTCATAATTTGATTAGCTACCTATTTTTCAATCTAGCACAATTTTGAACTTGTTAAAGTATTCAAGAAAAGGATATCTACTTTTTTTTTTTTTTTTTAATTAAAGCAATCAGAAGGTGCATGAACAGACTTCCATTACTGGATCAGGCGGAATGTTGCTGAAAATTTGTTCCACTAGTAATTCGAGATGATTTATAGTTGTAAAGGTGAACTTGGCTGCATTGAGCATAGCTTATAACGATGTCATGCCCTGTTTGGTTCTAAATCTTGTATTTATCTGATTTTTAATGGTTCTTTCATTTTCCTTCATTGAATCTTGTGATCCAGCTATCTGTTGGACATTTTCTGATTCAGAGCAGTGTTCCTTTTTCTATTATCATGTGCTGCAGGCTTCGGAGATGATTTGATGGCTGATCAGCAAAAGCATAGAATTCTGATGGTCTCAGACTTTTTTTATCCCAACTTTGGTGGTGTGGAGAGTCATATATATTATCTCTCACAATGCTTGCTGAAGCTAGGTCATAAGGTCGGAGAATAAAAACGAATTTGGGGATTCACCCTGTGCTTAGGCTCTTGATATCATTTGGGCATTGATTGAAAAACAGTGCGACTACAGATACTTTTAGCAACTAACAATTGAGATATATGATGCTTTTTACCTTAACTAACAATTGGAGAGTGCTCTTAAAAATTGCTTTTACCTTGAAATTCCATTCTCCAAATGGAAGCTAAAGAAGAACCTCATCAGTTAAAAATTAATGCAAATCTCCTCACTGCTGCTACTTTTTCAGCAGTTGCATTTTTGTGCAAGGGCAGGGAAGAAATTTACTTCTATTTTAGATCGGTTTCTTCTCTTTCTCAGTTGTTCCTTTCATATCTCAATTTCATTTTTTCATGCTAATATATTTGGTTCTGGGGAAAGAGTGTCTAGTTTGCAACTTCATTAGTTCCCTATAGCTTATATTGTGGTTATTGTAATGTAATACCATGAAGTAAAAGTTTGACAATTCAGGTGGTGGTTGTAACTCATGCTTATGGAAATCGATCTGGTGTTAGATATATGACTGGTGGCCTAAAAGTCTATTATGTACCATGGAGACCATTCTTAATGCAATGTACATTCCCAACCTTATATGGTTTGCTACCAATTACAAGGACTATCCTCATTCGAGAACGAATAACCATAGTACATGGACATCAAGCCTTCTCAACATTATGTCATGAAGTTCTTATGCATGCAAGAACTATGGGATACAAGGTTGTCTTTACTGATCATTCACTATATGGTTTTTCTGATGTTGGAAGCATCCACATGAACAAGGTTTTGCAGTTTACCTTGGCTGATGTGAGTCAAGCCATATGTGTTTCCCATACAAGCAAGGAAAACACAGTGCTGCGGTCAGGTCTACCACCAGAAAAGGTTTTTGTAATACCTAATGCTGTTGACACTGCCATGTTCAAGCCAGCAGAGGAGCGTCCTAGTAGAGATGAAATTGTTATTGTTGTTATTAGTCGATTGGTTTACCGGAAGGGTGCAGATTTGCTTGTTGAAGTCATCCCAGAAGTATGCCGCCTACATTCCAATGTGAGTTGATTAAGAGACCACTAGCTTTAGTAGTGTTAAATTTAGGTCATCTATAGCACAGTTTCTGACTGGTCGTATATTTTTTTAATTCATTGTGGAGTTAATGCCATCAGCCTAAGAAGTCCTTTCAAATTGCTTCCTAATAAATAAATAATTATCTGAACAAATTACATCCAAGACAGTAAATCATCTTTCCAAATGTGGGTGCCTAATTCATGATGATGCAATGACTGGGGATTTTACCAATGATGATGTGATGATGAATCACAGTGCCACAAGAATGTGGGAGAAAAACAGTTTTGATGATTTTGTTTATATATATATATATATATATATATCAGTCAATTTTTGTGAGCTTAAGCCAAACATACATGAGATAGTATCAAATTTCAAACCCCCCTTCCCCAAGAAAAAAGGGGAGACAATTGAAGCAGAAGTTACATGAAAACACTTTCACACAGTCATTATTATTTGGTAATCTTTTCAGCATAAGGCACACTAGGTGGTTGTCTACATGTGACTTGACGTTTGACATAATGCTATATGCTGAGATTAGTTTTATCATATACCCAAATAGTGCACTGATCATTTACCTGTCAATAGAGAACACTGTCCTTGTCAGTTGTCCCTATATTTATTGTTATTGCATTTACGCCAACAAATTAGCTCATTTTAAGGTCTCTCTAAATTTTATTATGCATTTATTGCTATTGCTTTATAGACTTCCAAAGGCATAACTTTTATACACACTTGAAGGTTCGTTTCATTATTGGAGGTGATGGACCTAAGCGTGTGCGGTTGGAAGAGATGAGAGAAAAGCATTCCCTTCAAGATCGAGTTGAAATGTTGGGAGCTGTACCACATGCAAAAGTTCGATCTGTTCTAATATCTGGGCATATCTTCTTAAACAGGTAATGTTTTCCTTTAAATTTTAATCCTTTTTAATCATGACTTGTAAATTTTTAATGACTATTCAATGCCACCATTTTGTTTGATACAGCTGCTAAAGGTCTCTCTTTTTTTTCTTTTTTCTTTTTTTTTTTTTGGGGGGGGGGGGGGGGGGTTTTTTTTCTCGTGTTTTAATTTTTTTTTTTTTATAATTTTTGTTTGTTCTTTTTTTTCTTTTTTCTCTTTTTCTTATCTG
>JANHAO010016282.1:0-14457 GCA_026873985.1 Saraca asoca | reverse complement strand
TAGGAAAATTACATTCTGGCCCTAAAATTTTGGCCAAATCCAATTAAGGCCCAAACTTTAAAAATCTTCTTCAATTTAGTCCCTAGACAAATTTCATTTTAATCCTTTCCAAATTCAAAATTTTATTTCATATTTCCCTTTTTATTTTTCCTAATCTTTTTGGGTGTTACAAATATATTTTAGACCTCTTCTTATTAGTACTTTGTGACTAATTAGACATGAAAATAATTCAAAATATTTGGGTTAGTGAACTTCTCATTCACTATAACATTTATTTCAATCTTTACGAATTATTACATTAACTTTAGTTATGTGATATCAAAACAAGAAAATGAAGTTATCAAATAAAATTAGAAAAATAATTTACATCATGCATAATAACATTAAGAATAGAGTTTAAAAAATGCCATGTATTACATCATCTTACCAGATTTACAAAGCCAATGAGTAATTATGTAAGGAAATACATTTACACTAGTCAATAAAGAATCGAAAAGTGCTTTCATATAACTACAACATAACACATTAGATTTATTATTTGTTTTCTTTTGCAAAATTAATTTGTTGTAAATTGCAAAACAACAAAAACAATAAATAATATACCAAGAGTAAAATGGTATATTATATCATATAAATCATATTGTCAAAAGATGAATTTAAAGGAAAAATCTCCTTTTACCTTAATCAAAAAATTCATAATGAAAGAATTTCATGTTAATAACATGTTATAAAAGTAAATAAGAATGTCAAAGAACATATGAAAAGAATCAAAATAATATAAAGGGAGTTTTTTCTTGTTCATAATGATATAGAATCCTTGCTACAATCATCTATGTATAAGCTCCAAGACCTAAAAGAGGATTAGAAATAAACTCAATTAGAATAAATTTAAGCAACTTATAAATAAATTAAAAAAATATGATGAATATCCACATAAATATAATATTTATAACCATGATCAACTAATATCTAATGTTATTATAATAATTATTTAAAAAATTTATGAAAAACTCACATAATTATATAAAAGGATTAATTAAATAGATGATAAATGTTAATTTCAATTCAAGATTTTAATTTGAAATTTTTAGAGATTAAATCGTACTATCTTAAAAATGTGAAGGTTTTTGCGCAATTTTTCCTAAAAGAAAGAACATTTGACGTTTCATTGAGGACAGGTCATCTTAGGGATTTTTTTTATTTCACCATTTAAGTCTGTGGTTGAAATTTTATTATAATAGATAATTTGTAAATATTATTATAAATTAAAAAAATAGTTATGTACTATAATTTTAGAATAAAATAATCTATCTTATTTTTAATTTAAGAAAAAAAAAACTTATCGGAATGGTTGGGCCTTCCGAATATGATTAGTTAGTATAATAATTTACTAGAAGTGGCATAGTATGCTTCCAATTAAACTAGAATCGACACGTGGTTCTTCATAAAATTGTGATAATCCTCAGCCGAGCCGTCTATTCCATTGTGCTGTGGAAAGATAATAAGAAGGAGGAAGAGCAGGAGGAAAGAAGATGGGAAGAATCTTTGTGGTGGAGCTGGAAGGCAGGTGCTATAGATGCAAGTTCTGCAAAACCCACTTGGCCCTTGTTGATGATCTTATCTCTCGGGTATTCAAACTTCCCATCTCTCCAGTTTAGCTAACAGTGTTTTCTGTAATTGTTACTATAAGCAAATGTTTGTGAACTGTTCATGAAGCACAAGATATGTAGCCTTAAATTATCAATATTTGTGGGCATATGAAAATTCACTATCTTTTATGATATGGGGGTTTTGAGATTTGAGAATTAGGTGCCGGAAGCATTGCCTGGTTTGTAAGTTTCAAGGTTTGAATTTTTTGACTATTTATCTTCTAAGGGGTAAAAGTTGCTATGTTTTCTGATACGGGTGTTTGAGATTTGGGAATTAGGTACTGGAAGCATTTCCTGGTACAGTACCCGGTAGGCAAGTGTTAATCTTTGTATCATTAGATATACTCTTAAAATATCAATTTATATGTGGGTGTATGAAAATTTACTCTTTCTCTGAATGGGGTTTTTTTGAGAATTAGGTGCTTGAAGTTTTGCCTGGTTTGCAAATTTCAAGCTTTAATTTAATTTTATTTTATTTTATTTTTAGTTTTATATGAGTTATGATCATTGGAACATTGCTAGAGCAGCGTGTGATTGATCTTTATTTTTTGTTTTATCAATAGTGAAGATTAAATATTGATTGTCGTTTATTGGAATTAAGGTATGTGTGATAGCTCTCAATCTTTAACATAAAATCTTAGTGATAACACATAATTTGCATAAAGCAGCGTCATGGGATTGGATTGAGTATGATTATTGGTAATGTGCCTGTACTCTACCTGATATAATGTATGGGAGGAAATAAATAAGAGAGGCTACATGTATTCTTTTAAATCGCTTGATCAATCTCTATGTAATGATTTGCTTTTACCAACACAGTACTTCAATTGATCTGCTGTGCTGGATTCTCAAGTCTTTCTTATCTCAATCTTCTTTTGTCATTTTTTTCAGGCTTTTCATTGCCGGCGGGGAAAAGCATACCTCTTCAACAATGCGTAAGTACTTTACAGTTTACATTTCTTATTGGACAATTCGTTTGTAGCTAACAAATTGCAGTTTATGATAGTGATGTGAAGTAACATAATAGTTTTGTAGCTTGGGTTACTAAAATGATATACTTATCTCTGGCTGATAAGAGGTGATAATTATTGGACTAGCTAAAGATGTAGCAGTTTTATCCAAGTGTTGAATTTTGGTATAATTTTACACTTCCATGGATCATGTAATATGTGATGACCCTTAGTGTATATAGAAGTCCCTTTTCATTGGAGATTGTGTGCTTCCTTCTATCGCCATGAGGTACATATATATAGTAGCCCATTCTCTTAAAGATTACCTATACAGTAAGTTGATTGAAGTTAGTATTTATCTAAATAAATGTTAATGATCTTATTGTTTGATCAACATGCTTATTTCTTCTTATGTCTGTTCAATGTCGATTAGCCTCATCTCAAAGCAATTAAACTTGATCTTGCAATTGCCTGTTGAAGTGGCTTGTTCAAACAAAGCAATTTTGATTTACCTTAGGTCTGGGCTTGTTGAATGTTGATTACAAGGTGAAAATAGCATCAAATCCCATTTGATGAAGAAATATAGAATGAAAAGGAACTGGTAGTTGAAAATTATTGGTCAACTCACCGGAAGTGCAAACATATGCATAGTTCTGGGAAAATTGAAAGCCTTTTGATAGTGAACTTGGACGGTTAGACTCTTCAAATCATTGGCCTTGACTGTTATACTTTAATGAGGAACATCTAGAAGATGTGTAACCATATTCTTAAATGATGTAAGTAGATGAATTGTCACTTATACTTTCTGTTTGATTCTTTTTGCTCTCTCCTCAGAGATGGTGAAGGTGTGCATGGATGTTTATGGGGCTAAAACAATCAAAGACAATCCTTAAGGTTTATTAATTACATCATTACAATGTCAGACTAACTATGATTGCTTTCCTGTAAAAGTGTAGCCATTACAAGGTCAAGTGCCCATGACTTCCCAAACCAAATGACATTTGAGTATGTGTGGTCATATTGGGCTTACAGAAGTATGTTTAATGATCAGAGTTTAACGTCTATCCTGTCTTGTTTTTTTATTTATTTCATGCTTTAAATGTTGGTTTCTTCTTTTGGCTTCTGAAGTGACATAGTTACAGTATATTAAGCATCAATAAAATGCTTATTCAGAACCCACCTTTTAGCTTTGGCCCTAACAACTTCTTACTGACTTAATCTTCCATCTCTGAAAACATCAATTTTTGGATATTATTTACACTTCCAAGACTTGAAATCATGAGCCTTTTATGCTTTTAGTGATTGAAAGTGGCAAGAATTCTGTACAATTCCATCATACCATTTTAGATGCATAAGCATCACCATTACTTTTATACATGGAAATATCAGCCTGAGTTAGTTTAAAATTGAAGCACTAATGATAATTGTTGAAAAGGCATGGTGCAGTGCAACACACTGCTGCATTTTGATCTATTCATGGCCTAAGATATTGCATCTGTGCAAATTCTTTTCCAAACATTGTTTTTATTCATAGGTATATGACTTTAATTATTAAGCCTTTGATGTACCTAATGAAGTGAAGCCAGTGGTTTTTATGTTTCATGCCAGGTATGTTTTAATCTATGACAAGCGCATTCATTTGTTTTTTAAATCGTCAATTGCTCCTTATTGATCTTTCTGCACTTAATCTCTTCTCTCTCTCTCTTAAAATTATTATTTTAACATATTGTTCTGAAAAACGCTATTTAAGGTTAATCATTCAACTAATTGTGTTCATGGTGGATTTTGGTTATAGGTCATACTGCTAATTTTATGAATGTACAGTTGCCAGTCGTGGATTTATTTTTGCATTAAATATTTTACTTGTGTCTCTTACAAGCAAGTTGTATTTATACACTGGCTACCTCAGGCATTTCTTCCACCTTTTAGTATATGGAGTATGCATAAAAGAAAACATATGCTGGTTTGATTGATATGATCATCTATGGTGTATTTAAACCTCTAACATATCTACAAGCTAATGACTTTTGCATATAGACGACAACCACATAATGTTTTATAGAAGTCAGTTCAACTTGATTTTTAAATCTCTCTTTTATATAATGGAAGGGTTGAGATCACATTCCCTTTCCACATTATGTTTGCACATTATTCCAACAAGAAAACATGACAGATCAGTTAAAGTTGAAATTTTAGCTCTCTTTCCTGTTATGAAATGATTATAACTATTACAATTAGGTTCCTGTATCTTTGATGAAAATATCTCTGGACCTGAATATTCTGATCCTCAAGTATGCTCATGTTTTTTGGGCCTATGATCGTTCCAGGGTGAATGTCACAGTTGGAGCACTAGAAGAGAGGATGATGCTCTCAGGAATGCATACAGTGGCAGACATTTTTTGCTGTTGCTGTGGCCAAATAATTGGCTGGAAATATGTAATCTTTCTTCACCCTCCTTCATCTGCCTGTATCTGGAAATTGCTTTCATAGGACTATACGTGAATTCTCATTGAATGTCTAGGCTTTATGAGGGGTGTGAACTGTCCCCGTTCTTTCTTTTTTTTTCCCCACTTGGTGTCACAAACTTTTTGATCCCTCCAGAGACTTTCTTGTTTCTTCCAGGAATCTGCACATGAGAAGAGCCAAAAGTATAAAGAAGGGAAGTTTGTTCTTGAAAGGTATAATCCTATCATGTGGGCACTTGTCACCTTTCTTGCTCAATTGGACAGAAATACCCTTATTTTAGAAAAAGCTACTAAAGTTTTTACTAAGTAAAGGACAAAATGGTAAGGAGAAGTTTATACTACCATATCCTACTCATATGGTCCATAGGGAAAGGATAGAGTTGTATAATGCCGACGGTATAAAAAGCGTAGAGTTTATTACATTATACTATCTTGTCGTTGCTTCAAATGATTATTCACTTATACTGTCACGTCCTTCTTATACGGTTGCTAAGTAAATGATTAATTTACCATTGAATAAATAATTCTAGTGATATCAACCTTGCTTGAATTCTCATAAATTTCATGATTCCTCAACTGGGTTTGGGCTTATTATACTTACAATTTTTAAGTTATATCTTTCATATTCTGTTTTACTGACTGGAGTATATCTCTAACAGAGGAAGGATTGTTGATGAAATTGATTTCTCTGCCGACTTCTACATTGACACACACGCCTGCATGAGTGATGCTGAAGATGCCTAGCATCTCCAATCTTTGTAATTAAGGATGCCTTGCTTTTGTATGTAAACAATAAAATGGAAATGTAAACTTGTTTCGGCACTCACTAGCTCATCAACCATAGGGTTTGTGGAAGATGTGCTGTATTTGAACTTGAAGTTAAGCGTTGCTTTTGCCACCTATTGCAATGTCTTTGTGTACTGTATGCGTTTGCCCTTCTATTTTTCTTTTTGATGTTTTGAAAACCTTTTGAATCTAATTTAAGATTGGTATTTTTGGACATTAGAGGGTGTGAAAAAAAAAAGGTGGTTTTAGATGAAAATTCTTAAGAGTACGTATGGGTACATTTTTCTCAAACCATAAATATTTTCATACTTTTTTTTTGACAAAAAGTTGCAATTTTTTTTTCGACAAAAAGTTGCAAATTTTTTTTCGTAAACAAATTTAATTGAAGTTGAAATCATTTACATATCTGTTATTCATAAAGTTGTATATAAAGTTTAAGGTAAAATATGTTCTCCAACTTTAAAATTTTAGAGTGATATATTACTTCCTTAAATTTTAAAGGTCTATAAATTATATTTTTAAATTTAAAACAAAAGTTATAAATTATTTTTTTTAAAGTTTTAAAAAATTATAAAAACATTAATTTTAACTCTAAATAGGTAAATATATTACATATATTTTGTTAATAAATTATTTTTTACTTATAAGATACAAAACTTGAATTAAATGTCTTATGTTATCATGAGAATATGAGTTTTATGATCTAAATTTAGAGAATGATTAGAATCAAGAATAAGTTTAATACACGGACTTAGTGCCTTGTAGGAGAAAAGTTATGACCTTAACAATATATATATAATACATTTACTAGTTTAAAATTTAAAATAATAAATAATTATCATTTTCATAGTTTTCTTCAAACTTTAAATAGACAAATTGTACTTATTTAAAATTTAAGGGTATAATTTATAAATTTTTAAAATTTAAAAATGTAATTTGTCACTTAGTAAAATTTTAAGAGTATAAATCATATTTTTTTCCTAAAATTTATGCAAAATTGTAATTAAAAGCTACAAAATTTGTATAATTTTTTCATAAAACTTGTAATTTTTACACAAAAATTGTAAAAATGTAAGTGCATGTCAAAGTACTACCTCTAAAAAAAAAATTCCTTGGATACATTTGTTTGTAAAATAAAAAATGTAACTTTACATTTTCAGATGAAAATAAATGGTAAGATTCTGTATAAAATTGCATAGTTTAACTTCTTAAAATATTTATGCAAACATTTTAATTCTGGACGAAAATATAAATAAATACAATTTCCTTTAAATATAATTAATTGAATGTAAATTAACAATTTTTTTTTCCATATTTTAAATAATTAGTTGAAGAGAAAAAAATTTTAAATCAAATTCACTGTCGTGATTTACAAGTTTGGCAAACGCTACATAACTTGGATTCGATTTCTTTGCAAAATCACACGCCTGGTTCTGTTATCATTCGCAAAGCAGAAACTATAGCATCATCGCCTTTACTTCTGCGTCTTCAACCATTGCTTTCTTCGAATTTTCTTTTCAACAATTTCACCTTTATCTCCATCTTCGTTCTCTTTTTTCTTTGTTCTCAAAGTTTTGATTTTGCAGGTAAGTCGAATGGGTAAATCCTCCTCTTCTCTCAAGAAAAAGCATTCAAAGAAATCCTCCAAGGTATTCTCATTCCCTCTCTACTAATAATTTAACTGGGTGCTAGGGTATTTAATTCTTCGTTTCAGATTTACAATTTTTGTTTGGGAAAGAACTACTTTTTTATTTTGTTTGTGCGATTTAGGAACTGAGATAAGTGATAAATCATATAGCTCAACTGACAGAGATTCAGTTTTTTCAGTAGAAATTCCTTTTTTGGGTTGTAAAGCATTTGGTTCTGCTTTTCAGAAGAGATGGAAATTTCCGTTTGGTTGTTAGGTTTTTCTGCCTGTTCTAAAGGAAACAATGGATGCATTTAGTTGGTTAAGTAGGTTGCGTTATTTGATTGTGAATGTGAACTTACCTACTTTTTCATCACAAATGAGAATTTCTATATAGATGTGTATGTATTTTGATGGTTTAGGCTCGAAAAAGCAGCAAGAGTAAGAGTAGGAGATATCGAAAAAGGGAACAACGCAAATTTGACCACGATGATTCAACAAGTTTGTCTTCTAGTTCTGAGGATAGCTACAGAGTTAGAAGGGTTCAGACTCATACAAAGAGAGAGGTGAAAGGTCGTAGGAAGAGGGCTGAGAAGCGTTCATACAGCTGTGACAGCAGTGAGGACTCTCTTCATGTTAGGAAGCGAAAAAGGTCTAAGAGAAAAAATGATTACGAGGTTAGGGAGAAACCATACAAGAAGAAAAAGATTAGGGGAGAAGCTAGTGTTAGTTCTATGAGTAGCAGGTCACAGAGCTGCTCAACTTGTGGGACCGCTAGCAGTGATGGCAGTGAATTTGAGAACCATAGAGGTAGATCAGGAAGGAAAGAAGATAACAGAAGATTGGAGAGAGGCAAAAGTGGAAGTAGAAAGAGTAGTAGATACAGAGCCAGAAGTTGTTCATCATGCAGTCATGGCAGTGAAAGTTTGGATGAAAGGAATGAAGAGAAATATACACTTGAGAACAACTCCAGGTGGCTAAGATCTGTTATTACTGTTACAAACAAAGATGAGGAAGGTGGAGAACTATGTGGAAATCAGTATAAAGAGGAGATTGTAGATGATCATGATTACCCTTCCAGAAGCAATGATAGTAATGATGGGGCCAGTAAGAGAGAGTTAAATCATGGATCACTTCCTGCACTGGAAGAGAAAGTAAGGGTTGAGGATGAGAAAGGAGGTGTGGGTGCTGGTTATGGCTCCACAAGAGATAGGAGCTACAATGATGGGAGCCAATATTACAGAAGTAACATTTATGATGCTGGGACAAGTGAATCTATCGAGAAGAAAACAAGTGAGAATTCGGGGGGTAGTTTGGATGCTGACAACTTGGAGTCAATTCTAAGACAAAAGGCATTGGAAAACTTAAGAAAGTTCCGGGGTGAGATCCAGTCAACTGAAAAAGCTTTTGATCAGAAAAATAAAATTGCTAGTGTTACACCGCCAGCATTTAGTAAAAAATATGAACAGATTGTAGCTAATACGATGACCAACAATGTATCTGTAGGAGCAAATTGTGATAAGGAAACCCTTGTCAAAGAAACTTGTAGGCCTGCTCGCACGAGTCTAAATGGGAATAAAGGTAAATTAGAATCTGCTAAGCTTCATTCCACCTTTGCACAAGAGAAGGTGATTGAGGCAGACAGTGAAACTGGCCCAGCATCCGTTGGTTACAGGACTAACAATCCAAAATTGATCACATCAGAATCTCACCATCATTCACTAAAAGTTTGCTCATCCCTGAAGCAAAAACATGCTGCAGGGCATTCTCAGGAAAAAATGACAGAGAGTAGTGTAGATAAGCATACATTTGACAGTGCTCAGGTTGTTAGTCATACTAGCAATGATAATGTCAAAAATGTCAGTGGATTGCAATCTGCCTCTCCAAAGCCTTCTTGCCCCATTCCTATTGGTAGAAATAGTAACTTGAATAAAGAGAAAGATGAAGTCAAGGAAGATTTTCAAGTTGAATTAAAGCAAACATCTGCTTTTCATGAACTTCCTGATTCAAAGTCCCTGGTGACTGAGGGTGATGTGGACAAGAATTCCGGCATGGATGCTAAAGCTGCAATTCAGAGTGTCAATAACAATAGCAGAGATAATGACTTGTCAGGAGAGAATAGCTTAAACAAATCGCAAGATGGAGCCAGCCAGGGCTCTCCATTTGAGCAAAAAACAATGAATGTGATGCGGGGTGGTGAAATGGTACAGGTGAGTGTAGAATGATGTTGTTAGTTTTTAATTGTTACTGCCATAATGATAAGTTCTGGGTTACTGTATTTAATGCTTTCTTTGTAACATGCTCAATTTTAAAAATGATTTCTAATCTACTCTCTTGTACTCACTCTCCTCCCCACATCTGCTCACAAATTGATGGGATCCAAAATTCTAGGTCCCATCAGTTTGTGAGAGGATATGGATAGGAGAGTGGATATAAAAGAGTGGGTGTAGCGTTGTTGCAATGTTAATTACTAATTCATTGTGAATTATGGGTCACATCAATTTGTGAGTGAGTGTGGTAGAAGAATGGATATAAGAGAGTGGGTGGGTGTAACGCTGCTACAATTTTAATTACTAATTCTTTGTGAATGGCCAGGTGAGCTACAAGGTCTATATCCCCAAAAAAGCCCCTGCTTTGGCTAGAAGGCAGCTTAAGCGATGATTTTCCATCCATGCTTCTGCTGAGAAAGTGGCTTTATGGCGTCACATGATCATATTGTTTGGCACATGGAATATGTAAATGCATGTGCAGAGAAGTCTAAAAACTGGGAGAGGTGATTTGTGAATTCGGCTAGAGACGGACCATTTGAATTTTGAACAATAATAGTTTACCGTTAATCTCACATTTAGGCGGAATCATGGATTTTCATAGGTAGTCTGCTATAGACATATATATATATATATATATTTCCCTTATCCATGTTAATAAAACCCTTGCAACATAAAAAATCATCCATGAATTTACTTTTGAGAGGCTCCATTTGGAGTTTGAATTTGATATTACTAGATTGTGTTTGTGTACTCCTTTCAAACTGGAAAAGAAAATCAAAACTAGTGAGGGAAAATCCAGAGGATGGAAGCATTGAATGTGATTTACTGTTTTAGTACATTTGCGTATTCCTTTCAAATTTGAAAAATAAAACACAACAAAAAGTTTGAATAAATCCAGAGTATTGAACCATTGCAATCTGCCTTTTTACACTATGTCTGGTATAGTCCCTCCATCAACTTGCATGACAAACACACAGCTGCAACCATAGCACGTGGTGATTCTCTAGCGCATGTCACTAGCAGCTGGAAGGTCACAGACGTCTTGCACAAGATACGCTGTTATGGCATCAAACAGAACTGCAGCACTGGGAGAGATTGGTTTGGAATTAGTGAGCGAGCACTTTTTGCAGAGTGCATTAGATATGATGTCCGCACCCATCCAAATTTCTTTTCCTTCGTCCACTCACACAGACCCAATCATCCATTTCAGACACTTCTAAATCTTCTAAGAATGGTGAATATCTTTGTAAAATGGATGGAATCTGCATAAAAATTAAACACAATAAATTGAGGTGTGGGGACACACATTAATTTAGGGGCCTCTCTTTGTATGATTCTAGAACCAGAGAAATAAGAAATGAACAGGGGAGGCTACGTTTTGAATAAGAAAAGCAGACAATAGGCCTGAAATTTACCTGCTCAGTTAAAATGCCTGAGAGACCAACAATTGATCCAGGCTTTGCAGAAGAGATAATTTGATCTGCAAGTTCTAATAGAGGATTTAAAAGTATATTTGCTATAACCACATCGTACTTATCCTTGTCATTAACTGTTTCTATCTCAGAAGCGTATTCTCCTAAAATTCCACATGCCCTGTCATCCGGAGACGGAGGGAAGGTTTCTTTAGATATCAGGTAGAGTTGCATTTTTTCTGGTTCTATGTTGTTCAGGGCGGCATTCTCAGAGGCAGATGCAATTGCTTGCGAATCCACATCAATTCCAACTGCAAAGGCAGCACCAAACTGACAGGACGGCAAGATGGAAAAATTAACATATATTAAAGATTTGACAAAAAAATTTGTAACTTAAGAAGAAAAATTTATCCTGAACAAACTATCTTGAGTATTGATTGATTGATACTTGTACTTCCTACTACTTACAATTCTCTTTGCATATGCTATCCATGTGAGACTAATTTGAGTCAAATTGTATTATGTGTATAAAATGTGAATCGAGTTGTATATGGTAAAAAGTACAAGTAGCATTTTTCTGTTCTATTTGCAGAAAAAAAAAAAAAAAAAGCAGCTGAGTTATAATTTGCAGGGAGCTATTGTGAAACAAGTTTTTTTGTTAGCAACCGAGATTTGATTGACAGACGGGGACAAATAACTCTATAGGGTGTTTCATGTAAGTTCATTGTCAACAGTGTCTTCATCATCAATTAAATACCTTAAGTGCTGCAATTGCAAGAATTCCAGAGCCTGTGCCATAGTCTAGGATGTATTCTCCTCCTTTTATGCAGCCACGTAAGAGTAATAGACATAGTTTGGTAGTGGGGTGCTCCCCTGTTCCAAAGGCTAGACCAGGATTTAGAACTATATTTGTTGCTTGAAGATCCTGTACAAAGTCAAGCAAAGTCAGAGTTCTCCACATTCTTTCTTTGCAAACTGGATAAAGGATAGCAGGTGACTTATCATTAAAGTAGTGAACCTAGGTGTCTGTAAAACTACATAAAGGAATTTGCACCTGGCATCATAAAATTCAGGTTTATTCAATAGAAATATCTTCTAAAGTTTATCTGCCCTAGTGACAAGTAAGTAGCATAGTCAAATAGGATGGGCATAGAGTTACCAAGAAATTGAAGAAGCTCGCAAAAAATAAAAGTAATAACAATAAAAGGAAAAGTTGTCATGGATGTTAACAACGATAGCAACACATAAAAGAAAATCAATTAAGATAATCATACAGGTGGAGTTCTCCACTTGGGCACAACCCATAGGCCTTTAGTAACTTCAACTGGATAAAATGATTCCTGCAGAAAAAGGAATGATGAATTAAATTAGCTTATTCTACCATTGACTATTTACATAATCAGCATAAAAAATGATTTCCCCAAACAAATTGACCTGAGCTCTCTTCAGCCAGTCATCCTGCTCACCAATTTTAACTTCATATCTAGGTATCTCTTTCAAACCAATGGAATCAGCTGCATGCGAAATGCACATATTTATATCCTCGTCTTCAGGGAAAATGGAATTAATGCAGATCTGTGTAAAATCAAAGTTCTTTAGAACATGTAACAATCAGTGCTATATTACTGTTTCGTTTCAGTGATTTCTCCACTGAATTCCTCTACAAATGTGAATTTTCAACAAAGAGAAGTGTACAAGCTACAATACCAATAAAAAATGATTTTGTTGTCAAGCAATCAGACATATATGGCTTAAACAGTCTAGAGGTTATAAATAGTGAATCCTAAAACATTAATATATAATCTTCAATTTCCCAATATATTGCTAGCTATCATTTTTGTTTGAATGCTGAGTTCCTTAATGCAGAAATATAGTAACAATCACGAATAATATTAAATTTGATTGAAGTCAAACAAACAAGTCTCATAAGAAACTAGAGCAGGTGGCATGCTATATAAGTAAAAGCATTTGAATAATTGTATCAATTTGGCAACAGCCTACCTCATCAGTACTTTCACAGGCATCATCTTCATCCATACTGGCAGAACTTGCACCAAAGCATAAAAGAGCTTCTGCAAGCACATTCTTATCAGCACAAAGAGAAGATGTGGGTCAAACACCTTGACAAAGTGTGCGTTGACTTAATACGGATCAACTAAACACGGCATTGAACAATACTTCATGATTTTTAGCCAATTCATCCCCTCTAACTGAGATTAATCAGTGATATTTTGTGAAGAATTTTCATATAAGCCCAGAAAATATTTCTTTGCATGTTTGGTGCCTGGAAGGTATCAAATTAGAGGCTAACATAACATGAACGCCGTATATTACACCGAAAGTGATTAATGATCTTAAGTGCATAGAACCCGAACATGTGGGACCAGTGGATAAGCATGGTTAGCTAAACTAAAATTCTGACAAGTGTGTAGTAGCTGATAGTTTGAGATAAAATGAACTTACAACATTTCTCATATCACACCATGAATTATATAGGGGACGCTGACATACCATCATTACTCAACGAGAGTCTAATAAGTATCCCGTTTTTTCCTTAGAGGGTGTTTGGTAGGGGAAAATTTTTTAGTTTCTTAGGAATCCTAACTTGGGAAATAAAGTTTCCCATGTTTGGTAGCCATTTTTTAAAAATACATTTCCAGAAAATTAAGATTCCCATAAACCATTTTTAGCCAACTTTCTCACAAAAACATTCCCATGGGGGGTTGGGAATCTTAGTTTCCCATAACATGAGAATGTTTTTTGTAGGAAAAAAGATAATTATACCCTTTATTAATGAGAAAAAATACATATATATCATTCACTTTCTCTCTCATCCTTCCTCACATTTTCTCTCTCATCCTCTCTCTCACTTTCTCTCTCATCCCCTCTCTCACATTCTCTCTCATCCTTCCTCACTTTCTCTCTCATCCCCTCTCTCACTCTCTCTCATTCTCTGTCTCATTTTCTCTCCCATCCTCTCTCACACTTTCTCTCTCATCATCTCTCACACTTTTTCTCTCATCCCCTCTCTCACTCTCTCTCATCCTTCCTCACTTTCTCTCTCATCCTCTCTCACACTTCTCTCTCATCCTCTCTCTCATCCCCTCTCTCACTCTCTCTCATCCCCTCTCTCATTTTCTCTCACATTTTCTCTCTCATCCCCTTTCTCATACACTATCTCTCATCCTTCCTCACTCTCTTATCCTCTCTCATCCCCCTCTCTCACATTTTCTCTCTCATCCTCACTCACACTTTCTCTCTCATCCCCTCTCTCACACTCTCTCTCATCCTTCCTCAC
>JANHAO010016281.1:0-14437 GCA_026873985.1 Saraca asoca | reverse complement strand
CTGATACCATATGATATGAACTCGCCTAACTCCACCTCAAAAGCTAGCTCATGAGGGGAGGGTTGCGAACTCATATATAAAGCACCCAAGACCTCCCTTGCTAATAGATGTGGGACACATCAGATTAGCTATTAGAATTTTTAGGATTTGAAATTAATTAGTGAACAAAGAAAAGTGTGGAATTGGAGGCTTAACATTTAAGGAATTTGTGGGTCATATAAGACTGGATAACGTGTTAGTGAATCTCTACAAGAGTAACTAGATTAGACTAAATTCACATTGTTATGAATAAAATAGGAATGGTTAATTGGGAATGTTGGATTTAAGAAAAATAGTGTCAAATTGGGCAATTTTTACTAAGCATAATATAAGTTAGATTTTAGGTGAAAATTTACTACACTTGACATAAAAGTTCATAACTTATCTTACCTTAAATCCAACCTATAGCTAAACCATTTTGGAAAAAAAAAATTAAATTGTTTCAATAGCACTATTTGGGTTACAAAATTGCTGCTATTTGGAAGTTTTAGCATGTTCTGGGATAGTTTTCAAGTCAATATTGAATTCACTTTAATGTCTTTTGGGTCATATGTAAAATTGGGATAATTTGGTGATCATATCTTTTCCATAGTTGGTTTGGTATAGTCCTACCAGCTTTATGGATTAATAAAGAAGATTTTAGGGGTCATTGAAATGTTCTTTTAGTGAAAAACAGATCACATAAAGATTCTGTCAAGTTTTAGTAATTAGAACACCTATACTAGAGAAAAAGTGTGATTAATTAGGTAGTATAAAAGTTGTTCCAAGCTAAGTTAAGATGGAGGAAAATGAGTTCCTCCAACTTGAATAAAAATTTCTTGGGTAACTCTTATAAATTTTTTTGTCATTCAAATAATACAATATCGGCTTTATCTTAGGCCATAAGCTTTTCGAACCTAAAGGAGGGATGGAAAGCCTTGGATATGGCAAGCCAAAAAGCTTTAAAACTAAGCTCCATGAACTTAGACTTGTGAGCAAATGACTTACCCCTTTTTATGTATATATGCTATACAAAACATGATTTCATCTATTAATTTGATATGAACATTACATTATACTTTATTTGTAAAGTTCTTAGTGGTTTCTTATTGAACACTTAGTTTTGGAATAAAACTTCTATTTTGGATTAAAAGGCCTATAAATACTTATATTAGATATGGTGCACTTGTTTATGAGTTATCATTGGAACCTTGTTATGGTTAGATAATTGAATTTTTTAAATATTAGATCATTGAACTCTATAACATTGAGTGATTTGAAACCATATTGCATAATTGTATGAGGCAGGATTGAAATGTATTAGAAACATTGATTTTGGAAATGTGAATTGATAATGCTTGGTCATCTTTCCATCAAGTTATATTGAAAATACATTTATTGCTTATGAAAAGGCCTAATGATACAATAATGATTGTGATTTTATCTAAAAAAAGGGATCTTTAAAGAATTCCTTAGAAACCTCCAAGTGCATTTGTGAATAAAATTGAACTAAGAAATAAAATTGGTAGAAGGATAAAGAGAGGATAACTACTGGAAGGATAAGGTGAATGATGACGATTAAATACTATTAAGCAAGGTTGTCTATAGGAACTTACCATTGGATCCTACTATATATTGGGACTTTGTATTTTTATGATATACATGTATATCTATGAAGCATTAAATATTTTATCTTATTTTTCATACTTGATGAGTGTGTTTTGAGTTGAATGTCTATTCTTTTGTTTTGATTGAAACTTGAATTACTTTCTTATAAAACATAAACTTATTGAGTAACTGAATACTAATGCACATGCTCCCCTTGGTTTTACTTTTAGCATTGCGCTAGCTTACTCAAAGCTATCATTTTTATCATTTTTATTGATAACTCATTTTCTATAATGCTTTTATATGAAAATTTTGATGTTTAAAGATTTACTTTTCTATAGCAATCATCTCATTTTCTTTAGGGATCTAAATTGCAATCGATTATTTTTATAGTAATGCTACTTGTTTAATCCTATGAAAAAGAAATGTCTTCTTACTTTGATAGGTTAAAGAAAACTAAGTAGAGTATTGCTACATATTGCAACTATAAAGTGATATGTATTTTTTTTATAATATAGTATATTTTGTGTAGGTTGTTTACTCACTGAGTTTTTATAAAACTCATCCCATTTGTTTTAAAAATGCTTTTAGGTTTCAGGATGAACCACTTTTGAGAAAACTAGCTTTCCGGGGATTGAAGTTGGTCACATGCATGTACGTATAAGTTTTTCATGTTAGTGTCAATTATGTTGCCATATGTCATATGAGGTTGTGTATGGTCTGAATTGTTTATACAAGTGTTGGGTAGGGCATATAGCCCTCCATTAATAATTTGACCTTGAGCTTGGAGTCAAAAAAATAGATGAAACTTTATTAAATTTTCTATAGAAATTCACTTTTTTTAGAATAAGTATGAGTTTTCTTTAAATGATTGGCATGATTGGTCCTTTAAGAACATTACATTGAAATGTCCACTGTCAGTTTTACAAGTCAAATATATATAGTACAAGGCTTGTAAAAAGTTGCCTTTAGGCAACTTATTACGCCAGTCATGTTCCATAGTTAGGGTGCGACATAACAATAGAAACAAGAAAAGCAAGCACTCTCTTGCAATACTGGAAAGAACAGGAAACCTAGAGACACTAGACTTCCACCAATCTAAAACACCAAAAGAATCCTCTCCATTAACACATGGTTTAGCCAAATACCTTTGCACTTCATTCTTAGCTTCAATAAAATCTCTTGCCTTTAAGTGTGACTTAAAAGTTGTAATTCTAGCTTTGTAAGCCTTTTTTTCCCTCTTCAACACTGCCTCCCCCTCTTGAGAAAATTGACCCACTTCAAATGAAACATTTTTTACCTCATATAGTTTGCAATACCATGTATACAACCTTTACAAATCTACCATGATCTTAGATGTCATATCAAATGTAGTTACAAGATCATAAATGTCATCAAAAGATGATTTTATGTAGGCAATCTTATACTTAGGGTCTAAGACATTAGCAATAAAGAGAAGTGGGTTAATGTTTTCTAATTTCCCCTAATACTTGTCATATTTTTTCTTCATTTCAATGGCCATGCCACTCAACACAAGGTCATTACTTGAAACCCATTTAACTAACTCAGATTGAATCAAGGAAAGTTAACAAAAGGCATTGTCAGAGGTAACATGAAGTGAAACTAGACAAATTCAAAGTCATATCATAAAAAACTTTAAGAAATTTTGTGAGCACCCTAACATTGGTCCAATCATCCAAAGAAGAAGGACTTATTGTCTTGTCATCAAAGTATTCAAGGTAACTTCATTCATCATCTTCAAGCCTCTCAAAGGCTTCTTGAAATTTTTGGATAGGTTCTAACATGAGATAAGTTGAGTTTCAATGAATCAGTACATCAAGGAAAACAAGTTTCTTACATGCAATTTTAGCTTGTTCAACACACCTTTTAAATTTAGCAAGCCTAGAAGGAGATGACCTCACAAATCTAACTGCATTACGAATTGAAGCAATAGATGAATGTAGTTCTTTTAAACCCTTATTAATAACCAAATTTACTATATGCTTTAGTGTTTGACCCAAAACAAAGAATAATTGGATTTGAACCAAAAAAGAAGGATGATTGGACTAATATGATTGCTTCTAATTAAGTATGTGATGTAGCAATAAGTAAGAAGGCCTTGGTTGCCCTTATCATTATTGATGAAGAACCGTTTGAGATTGTGGAGAGATATGGTTTTAAATACTTGTATAGTGAGTTGCAACCCCAATTTTGTGTCCTTTCATGCTATACTATTATTGCTAGGGATTGTTATCAATTGTATCTAGATGAAAAGCCAAAATTGAAAGCATATTTAGCAACAAATTGTGTTAAGGTCTATGTCACCATTGATTGCTAGACCTTGTTCAAAGTCTAAACTATATGACATTCACAGTACACTTTGTGGACAATGGATGAATGTAATACCTCATTTTCTGATACCATGGTAAAGTGGTCCCAGCATGAAGCTCTCTTCTTTGACCCATTGATAATAGGCTTTCTTTCCTTGGTTTGAGCAGTGTTGAGTGGACAACACTTCATGGCTTTGCATTTTCTTTTTCATTTAGGCCTTTTTAGTGGTCTCAAAGGTCCTATGACTATTGGTTCTAAAACTAGATTTTCCCCACCTACTACTTTTGAATTTGGATTTCCATTTTGTGTCTCCATCTGAACTTGAAAAAAATTAGAAAAGAGTCATAATATATTCATTACACCCCTATTTGAATTTACAAATACAAATTAGTTCTTACGATAATAAAAACAAATTAAAAGTACCACACAAAATAATAGAATGAAAACAACAAAAATAAAAACTCTAGTATTAAAAAAATACTCTATAATAAGCAATATTAAAGAGATTAATGTTTCTAAATCAAAGTTCTTTTTTATTTCACAGTATTTAAAACATTTCAAATAAGATATAATTAACGGTATTAAAAAATATTGAAAAGTATTAGTTTTTACAAAATAAAACCCTATTTTTTTCTTGCATCATAATATTAAAAATTAAAATAAACTTAAGCTGGAATGAGAAAATGAAGAAAGTAACAAAGAATGTGAACAAAAAATAAAAAATATACATTACAAGAACTTATAGTCATTAAAACTTAACAGTAATAGGAACTCATTGCATTTCTTTTACAAATAAGAGTTTATACAAGTAGAAATAGAGCTCATGCATTTCAAAAAATATTTAGCTTTCGTGTAAATTAAAGTTCATATACTAAAAACTACTTAAAGCTTGTTATACCAAATCATAGAAAACAAATTCATCAAAAAGAAAAAGGAAAACCCAAACCCTATAACTTGAAAATTAAATCAATAACAATATAACAAAATAAAACATGATTACAATATATAAACTAATAAACCTTATGAAAATATTACCTTGAAAAAATTAGGTGATTTACAACTTCAACCTAAATGAGTGCAAGAGAGCCATGAAGAGATAATAAAGGAGTATGAATCAAAATAAAAAGTGAATATAAGATACTGAGTAGAAGCAAAAAAGCTAGAGTTCTAGTGAAGGAGAACCAAAAGAGTGTAGAGAAGCCATATGAGAGTGAGACAACACTACTACACTAGGATTAGAGGATTAGCAAATGAGGTGAAGCTTTTAAATGTGGAGTTGAGAAGTTAGCTTTTATACATATGCTTAACAGTGTCATTTTAAATGGAGAAATGTAAAAAAAAAAAAAAAAACATCAAGTCCACAGGCTCCACACTACTATTGATTGGATTCAATTTTAAACAAGTTCAAAACTATAAACCCAAAACTAATCGACTACGACCAACTAATATTTATTTTCAGCCTATTTTTTCTGTTAACCTGAATTAATCTGACCCATTTTCATTTTTCCAATTGGATTTAAGTGGATTCAAGTTGGCCCATTATGTTCACCCCTAACAAGGTGTTTCTCAACAGTCAAAAGTTAAAGTTCAGGATTAGGAAAAAGACTCTGGGTGTAAGTTTTGGGAAAAATACTCTCTTTCTGAAATGAGTAAGAGTTTCTATCCTAATTGGCTTCCTTTTATTAAAAAGTATATTTTTCAAATAGACAAAGTCTTTTGTTTTGTTAGGAGGAAGAACTAAGGCCTAAAAATTAAGCATAAGAATAATAATAATTTAGAAAGTTTTAGGATTGTATGTCTATATAATTTATGTGATCTTATTTGTATGCGAGGGTGGGTTAGATTAGGATTGGAACTTAGCTTGGTTTAGATAACTTAGAGATTTTAACTTTTCATAATTAAATAGTTTAGAAACTAGAAGGGCTCAAACATAATTCATGATAAATAATCATGATTGAACTCATTCGAGCAAAAGATGGTTAGATTAACTTAGTAGGGGTAGAATGGTAATTATGTAGGTAAGATATAAGGTTATATAGAAACTAAATTTGTGATTGTGACTAGTTCTAATAAGAGAGGGGAAGCCACATGCACTAGGAAGATGATATAATAGAATTTTTTGGGTAGTGATATGGCTTCACTATAAAACAAGCAAGCCAGTGGAATATATGATACAGTGTGCCATGTCATCAGAGGCATACAAATTATATGGTGTGTTGTTAGGGGCACACAAACTATACGGGATGTTCTAAGGGGGATCCAAAAGGATTCAATATGATTACAAGCCATACATTTCCATTGTAAATATCCCCTGAACTAGTGCTTGCTTTATAAGAGTGTTTGCCTTGCAAGACGGGTAAGTAACATGATATGTATAGCTTGACTATGCATTGAATGACCTAAGAATCCTATTGTTTGCTATCTTGTGTGGCCACTGATTAAATTGTTCTAATGCCTCCATGTCTTGGTATTTAATATGCACTATTTGATATAAAGGAAGTTAAGACATGAAATGAATTTATGATATGCGAAACTTAGAACTATCAACTGTTGCTTTGGATTCTAGTTAGATTTAAGAAGAAGTCTTGAATCCTCTTTGGGAATTTAAAAGAAAATTATCAAAGTTGACTTACTTGATTTAATTACTTGTATTGATAAGCAAGAATCAATTGTTATCGCTAATTAAAGAGTAATTCATATTACAAGAACAATTGATCAAATAGAATAAGTGCAAATGAAAAGTTAATGCAGTAAAATAAAGAATACAGTGTAATTTTTAAAGTGGTTCTATTTCAATCAAAATTGCAATTGAAGTGTACATTCACTCAACCAAATCCTTAATCAGATGGTCTTAATTTTATTACAAATCACACAAGAATTCACCAGGCTCTTGAGAACCAATTTAGATACAAAAATTCTCTATACCTTCAAAACTATGATCAACCTCACAATTTGAGAAGATGCAAAGGGAAGATTAACATCTCCTTTTGTATCTCATAATTCTAAACCCTAGAAATCAAAAACAAAAACAAGATCTTAAGATAGAAAATACAAACTTGAATTAAGATGTAGATCTCAATTATCTAATGTGTGTTCACCTTCAATTTGATCCAAGAATGATTTAATTTAATAAAAATAGATGAGGTAGATATAGATCAGCTTTTGGCTTTGTTTTCTCTTAATTTTTCACAATAGAAGATATGTTTGAAATAAGACTAGCTTGTATTTATAGTATGACAACTGATATTTAAAAATAACTAACTTTTAGACTATGAATCAATTCAGAGGCAGTTACCAACTTATGAATCGAATCATCTATAAATGTCATCAAGAACTTCATGATTGAATTGATATGTGAATTGATTCACACTATCATGTAAAGAGGTTATAAATCAATTACTTAATTAATTCACAAAAATTGTTCAGCTTCGATGAAAACAATTTTCAAAACAATTCTTTGTGAATCGATTCATGTTTATTTTCATAAGATTTTCAGTATGAATCAATTCACATAGTGAAAAATGCTTCTTATAAAAATTTCACTAGTGAAAGTATATTTGAAAACTTTATTAGAAAACTTTTGATTTTAACTCATTTCAAGTGATTTATTTCTACCTTAACTAATTTAAAAGGTTTGTTTGGATCAATATGAATTAGATCACAATTACAAAAGATCCTAATTAATACATCAAAATTACAATATCTAAAAGTGAATTTCTGGAATAGCATTTGGTTAACTTTGATCCTGCAATCAATCAACAAACACTAAGCGCATGATTAGATTGTAATATTGATCAAAATTATTTTTTAACATTAAAATTGAAGAAAGTATGATATCAAAGCTAACAATTTCCCTAACAAAATTAACATCAACATGATAGAAAAATAGGCAAAAATGTTATAATTAATAGGACTGTTGAGATTTAAAGTAGAGAAAGTTTACTTGAACTTGCATAAGGGTGTGTATATACAATATAAATGTATGATTATAACATTCTATATACTACAAAAAAAAAAACATGATTTTGATAAAAAAATTCCATCAAAAATTATAAAAAATCTATCAAAGATACTAATTTCTTTTGGATTTCCAACAAAAAATGATTGTTAGTAAAATCATCGTTAGAAATTTATTTTCAAAATTTTTTTCCAATGGTTCGGGGAGATGGTTTTTTCATATAAATTTTTTTCTCTTTTATCTATTAGTAATCCGTTATAAATCCATTGCCAATCCATTGGTATATTTGTCAGAAATCCATTAGAAAATCCATCCAAAAAGACGTTAAAAATCATTGAAAAAATATAATTTTTTTAAATTTTAATTAATATAATTTTTTAAAATTATGTTTTTAGTTTTTCATTAAAATAATTTTAATCAATAATAAAAAAATTAATTTTAATTTTTTTTAATTCCAATTTTTAAAAATTAATTTTTAATTTATAATAAAAATTAAAATAAGAGGCACATGAATAGTTATGAATATATAAAATTAATAAAATAATTCATAAATTATACTATTCAAATCAATGATATATAAAACATGTTATTCAAATAAAAATATAAAAATATAAGTACAATCCAATATCTAAGAAAAACTAATTATCAATCTCCTAATCTCAGGTAAAATCCTACTAATGTTGTTACTGCTATAGGTGAGTATTGGGCCATCTCCGATTGGTGGTGGTTGAACCGCCAAATGGTGGTAGCCAGATGAATAAGGATGAGGTGAAAGATGTGACAACAAATGCTGGCTCTGCTGCTGCTGCTGAGTATGCATAATGTGCTTCGTTTGAGAGAAAATAACTTGCATCTGCTACTGTATCTCAACAATAGAGCGCATAAGCTGTTCCAACTCAGTATGTGACACACTCTCGATGTGAGATGTAGTGATGTTGAAGTCGTCCCTACGATGGCCTCAACCCCAACCTTTAGATCCGTCACTTCATAGTCTATCCACATTGTCTACCTCCAAATCACAATCAAATGGCTCTGCCACATCACCAATTGTGTCCCTAGAGCCTTCAAGACCTCTCTACGCCTAAGTCTGCATCAAATCCTCCTTTCTTTTATTGAAATTCTTTTACAAATTAAAATAATTAATTGTTTGATATTATACATATAATACTTTTGCTACCAAATATGCAATACATTAATAACAAAAATACAAGTTAAGAGAAGCTGCTTACATAAGACTGTGCAGCTCAAGGAAAGACCCACTACCATCCTTATAGGTATGGGTGTGGCAAAACAAGCTATTTACAAGTGGCCTGACCCCAGTCTCAACTATCTACACAACATGAAAATTTTCACAGTAAAATCTAGTTCAGTGGACATAGATTATGGTATTATTCACAGTAAAATCTAGTTCAGTGGACCCAGATCTTAGTTAACATCCAGATTGTGAGTAGCAAGTGTGTAAATGAGGAGTAAAAAGAATGAAGGAGAAGAATGGACACCAAGAGCATTTTTATCGTGGTTTAACTAAAGCCAGATTGGCCCCCTACGTCCACGCTAATTATATTTGCCTTTAGGCTGTGATTTCATTATTCAAATTGACAAAGTTACAATACACAGGCCTCTCTCACTATTTTGACAAAGCTTCTGCCTCTCTCTCCCCAGAAGTCCCTCACAATGATCTCCCTCTTCGTATTTATAGAGGGTAGGAGGTTACAAATGTAAATTTACATGCAGTAAATATGTTATATCAAGTAATAAATATACAGGACAATATAGGCTCCTGCAAGTCTGCTTAGACAAGTTACTTTCTACGCGTAGGCCCCTCTAGTTGCTATTTGCATAAGGGTTTCATGGATTACTTATGAGCCTATATGTTTCTGGCTTAACCTTAGTGGGCATATGGCCAGGAAAGAAGGTGTGCTCTACGAGCTCGAACTCTCATTTCAGGGTCTCTACTGGCTAAAGGTAAGTGATCTTAAGCTTGTGCTTGGCAATGAGAGCTTGTGTAGGATGAGTTATTGTCATGCAGGTTGAGGCTTATCCTCATCGAGCCTAATCTTCTGCCTTGGCTTCGTTAGTGAGCTAGGATTTCCACCCAGAACTTATCGTGTCCTAAGCTCGGACTAGCAAGCTGATGCCCTCTCTGTGCGACCTTAGCTCTTTGAATGATCCGGGCTTTTCTTGGCTGGACTTGTCTTCTATTGGGCCTTCACTAGCCCATTTGAACAATACCAAAAATCACCTATAACATTAGTCCCCTAACTCTCAATTCACTTTGTGGACTAAGAGTTGCTGCTTATGGGCAAAAGCCTAGGGAGTGCAATGCCATCATTCAAATTCTTACTTTATCTTTGTTGACTGTGAAATCTGGTTTATATGAATGACTCAAACTTCAGCCAATAGGGAGGGGAGTTCTGGGATCCAATACTGCCTTCGAAGTACGGAAGAGAGAGAGCCAAGAGGCAGAAGACAATCGATTTTAATGTGGTTCGGCCAAATCCAAACGGTACCGGACCCTACGTCCACGGCGGAGATATTATTAATGTAAAGTGATTTACAGAGTTTTTGCTTACAGGATTCTCCTCCCTCTTCTCTAACAATGCAATCCAATTTATAGAGGAAGGAGGGACTTCATGTATTAATTACCAGATACAGTGGTGTTACATCAAATAATAAATGAGAAAAAACAAAAATGAGGGCTACAATTCGACCATTGTAGGGAGTAGGCTACTGGGCGGTACCCCTAGGCTGGTGGATTTGCATCCATTACTCGACGTCTTGGGTTAAGGATTTGAAGGCGTCATAGGTTCTACTATAGCAAGGCTGAGCATCGCTATAGCGAGGAGACGAGCCTGAAGGTTGATCACTTCGTGGTCTGATCTTGTAATTTCTTCGTTGGATCGTCCTTCATGAGAGGGTCACCCACAGGATGTACCGAAATCTCCTCACAGCATCGTTGCATCACGATGAGCGGGACAGGGATAGAATTATGGGTGCTTTGCTATTACCACTTTCAGAAGGGTGGAACGAAGCTCTTCGTGGGCTTCTTGTCGAGGGACTTGATCTTGGCCATACTCGAGGACTCATTCTTACGAAGCCAATTTAGTATACAATAATCTTTGAGTCTACCTCCACCATCATTATTGCATTTAATGCGTATCTTTTCTAAAGTCTACTAATTCAGTGAAGGTTGAACCTGGGAACTTTTCTGAACAGTCAAATTTTAGGTAATCGGTTAATCTTCAAATCTAATGATTGGACGACTAGGGGTATAAAATATGAGACAAGACATTTTTCCCCTTCACATTCTTGAAAACTGACATATGGCTTTTCAGACTTTCAAACAGTGATTGGCGGTCTCATTTCCCTACTCCATCAATTCTACCGTCATTGTTATGGTAAATTGGTCATTCTAATTGGAACTTCTTTCATCATCAATCATTCCAGGATTTGATTTACTCTTTTATCACAGTAAGTCTTCTTGGACTCTTGCTTTTGGAGCTTATTTGCGGGTTTATGGTATTATCCGATCTAATAATGGTTGTTTGCTGTTGGGCATTCTGCCTATTAGTTTGCAGTCTTTAGATTGCTAGGTTAAACTTTCTACCTCTTTAAAGACTTAGTAATTTGGTGGGCTTTATTAGCTGAACCCCTTTAGGTTTTTGATAGTTTAAGCATCTGTCCTGGTGGCTTGGGGGATATATGTTCTATTACATAGGAGGACTTTAGTTGGAGTGGTTATTTTAGGGATGGTTTACCTTCAACAACCTGACCATTGCTTTTTTTTCTTTGTTCTAGATAGATGGCAGCCCATAAACGCTGAGGCCACCTGGAAGGAAGTGATGAAGAGCTTGATTCTTCAGCTCACAATAGGAAGCTGATGTATACTTTAGCCAAAATAGCTTCTAGGAATGGTGAGGTTGCTTAACGGCCTATCTCTTAACCTGACCCTAGTGAGAGGCAGTGGATCACTGAGGGTTTTTCGGATTGCTCTATGTTTAAGCACTATTCTTCAATAGTCGAACTTCACAAGCTTATAGGCATAGTAGAAAGTTATTGTATTCCCAAAGGCTGTTGCCTTATGGCTCTCTCTCCTAAGGACTATGCGGCTCATCCACCCCGAGGATTTGTTGCAATAAGCCCTCATTATCTTGACACTGGGCTTAGATTCCCTATTCACCCATTCATCATCAATTTATTAAACAAACTGAAACTTTCTCCTTCCTAGTTGACCCTGAATTCTTATTCCCAGCTCACTTTCCTGGCATTTATGTACCTGAGAAGTAACCTTCCCCCACCATCTACGTGGGTCTTATGCCATCTCTTTAGCATTAAGAGTATGGGCTCCCCAGACGAGATTTATTATCTCTCAGCTCAAAATTTTGACTTTAAGAAGGTTTTGCCCCAAGGGGACACCAAGGGTAAATCAAACATTAGGCAATACAAGACTCATTAGTTTTATATTTTATGCCTATCTTTGTGCCTTCTCCATAATTTCAAATTTGTTCTAACACCCGGTAAGCGAACCGCAATCACGTGAGCAATTGTGATTTCATTTTTTGTTTCTAAAACTTTGCTTCTTTTTAGAATCGAGGTCGACAAGGTAAAGCTAACGCTTGAGATCGAGGAGGTGGAGGTGTTCATCGATTTGCTACTATCGACGGTCTGAAGAGTGATTTCAAATTTGATGATGACCTCCTTCAATCTTATAGGCTAGCTCCAGCACTGAGCACTAAGCTTACTAAAGAGACTGGAGCTCGCCAAGTAAAAGAAATCGGCCTAGCTCACTTTGAAGATTACAAGGAGATGGTGAAGCTACTCATTCAAAGTCCACCTTCTAATGATTCTGAAGAGCTCGAGGTCGTTGCGACCTTGCTAAGTCCCGAGGTTACAGCAGCCCCTACTGTTTTAAACCAAACTCTTCCTGTGGAGACTGTGGTGCCCCCTCTGAAATTAGCTCTTACTCCTCATCCAGAAGTGATGGAAGTGGTTGAGGTTACAACCTCATCTGAGCCCCCTGCCAAGAGACGGAGAGTGAGTAAAGGGAAGAAGGTTGCAAGTGCTTTAAGGTAAGTGGCTCGCAAAGGTATAGTAAAGGAGCATCAGCTAGGCCTTGGCCCTAGCACGCAAGAGTATTTTAACTTTGTCCAGGAGAATGTGCTGGACATTTTGAGGTCTCACACAAGCCCCCAAGCATTGGAGACAGAGATTTCAAGTGGAGGGCTGACACATTACACCACACACGAAGTCTTGCTGGTAAGAGAATTTTTTTTTTTACTCCTCTTACTCTTTCAAGGCCTAACTTGATCCACTTAACCTTCTAGGGTCTACTGGGAATAGTAAAAATGGGGGAGACGCTCCAGGCTTGTTAAGAAAGGAATGTTGGGCTCGTAGAGGACTTGGCTGCCATGACTGCCAAGGCACTGGAAATGGAGAGAAAAGCAAAGAAAGCTGAGGTTACTCAAAAGGAGGTCGATGAAGCTTGAGCTCGCAAGGTGGCGAATTGCGAAGCTATCACTTTAGAGCTTAACAAAGCTATTGAGGAGTTATCCAGAATGAAGGTCGACTGGGACATAGCACTCTAGGGTTTTGATTCAATGACATGAAAATTCAAAGCTGCTGCATGAAGGGCAAAAGTTGCTAGGGTGGAGCTTGAAACAACCAAGAGAAAGGTCGCCTTAAAACAAGAGGAGGTTGACTAAGTCAAAGCCAAGACTATCGAGCATATTGCTAAGGCAGTGGAGAATGCAGAGTCTAAAACTTCAGCTTCTTTTCTGTACACCTTGTGGAAGCATCATCCAAGCATGGACTTTTTCTTCTTTGGATAGGAGACCTTTAAAGCAATTAAGGGCTTCAAAAAGAAGGCTGCTAAAACCAAGTCTTTCCACAAAGATGCAATATCTATAAGCCATGGCCCTCTTTCTAAAGGTGCCATTGGCGAAGAAATCAGTCCGTAGTTCATGAAGGCCCTGAATAGTCAAATGCTGTGAAGCAAGAAAACACCTCACACTCGCCGTTCCCGCGTGTCCGACACGGCTCGGACACGGACACCTCTCGACACCAGACGGATGCGTTTCGAGGTTGTGTCCGAATTTTGCAAAAAAATAGACACGCGTTCCCTCGCGGATACGCGTGTCTTGCCAAATTAAGTGCCCTAATACCCCCGGCCCCTGTTTCAGCCGTGCACACGCCATTTACCCCTAGCCCCGCAGACCTCCACGAGCCCCGCAGACCTCCATTCTTCTTCGCTGCAATCTCAAATTCGCTACCAGCCACCAAGTAATCAATTTATGCTTCCATTTTCATTTTGAACTTTTGATTTCTGGTTCCTCTCGATTTGATTCTCCTTGGTTCCCTGTTGAATCGCAAACTGCCAAACTCCATTTTACTCAGTGATGACTTGTTTCTCTCTTTTCAGAAAAAAAGGATCTTCCTCTGCCACACCAACAACTGAACTTGATCTTGGTACACAGCTAAAACAATATAATTCCTTTACTTCTTTTGTAATTTGTACTTGCAATT
>JANHAO010016280.1:0-14441 GCA_026873985.1 Saraca asoca | reverse complement strand
CCAATGATTGCAAATGCTTGAGCGGAGATGCAACGTGTGATCCTGCAAGTCAGTGGTTTAAGCTTGTTGACGCCACAAGGAGTCTAATGGCACAAAAGTGACCGTTGTTGAATGTTAAGTTTACATAAAAGTGGGTTGGTAATGGAGTTCAATGAGCCTCAGATGATATAATTAAGGGCTACTCTTGAATTTCTGTAATGTCATTCATTGTCTCTTTGAGAAAAGAGCATGAGTGAGAAATTAAAATTTCACTGAAACTAATGAAAAAAGTTATAAATAAGTGGCCTATCTTCTAAGAGGTGGCCGGGAAATGACTGAAAAAGTAGAAAAAGAAGAAAAAGGCCGGAGATGGTGGAGGAGACGATTAGCCGGCGGTGGGGATGAAAAAGAGGCAGAGAAAGTGAAGGAGAAGAGAGAAATGAGCAAGTGAAAATTAATTGAGAAACTAAGTATTTTCTCATAAGCTTTTCCATGGTTTATAAGCTGTAATTTCTTTTTTTTTTTTAAGTTTTTCACAAAATTTTTAACAGCTTGAAAATCATAAAATGATTTCGTGAAAAATAAGTTGGTTTTTTAGTGTGTATTGAACTTGTCCACCAATTAACCAATATAGTTTTAAAATTATATAATTTATTCTAAAGTTTATACTCAAAATAATTGAATAAATTCTTACAAGTAATACTTAAAAAAGTTATGTAAAATTATAAAAATTTACAAAATAATTATGATTAATTGTTCACAAATATTTGGTTGTCTTAATCAAATTCTTCACAAATTTTCTTTATCCAATTAAAAGAACAAATTATTTCTTGTTTGGAACAAAAATTAAAGTTTAATTTACTAAAATTTAGATTCATTAATGATTTTATAAGCAAAAGCAATTCAAATTAATTAAATTTTATTTTTTTTATAATTTTAAATGAGAGGTTGAGATTATATTCTCAGAAATTAATAGAATTTGAACAAATTAGCTCCAGTAAAACCAATGAGTCTAGCATTTGTTTCTAATGAGAAGAAATTAATAGTTAAAAACTAGTGAACACTTGCACTCTGCTTGATAGAGTGGAAAAATATTGGAAAGAAAAATTTTAGAGGAAAATGAGGATGGAATAAGGAGTTTTCCTCTACTTAGTTGAAGAAGAAAAATATGAAGAAAAGAAAATGGATAGAAATTTGTCCGTGGGTCCTACTGAAAATTTTTTCTGCCCATATATGGGCGGAAAACGCATGGAAAATCATCTGCTTCCTTGTACATCTTCAAACTTCTTCTTCATTGCCGAATACTTCTGTGAAAACCAACCGTAAAGTAACTAGTGAAGTGTCTTATTTGGCGTGACTGAATCATCCCAAAATTGCTGCATTAGTGTAGGACAAGTATTGTGACCCAGAGAGAACCATTTCAAAATATTGGATCTATCGTAGGATTGACTCGTGCAAAGAGTCACCAGGTCTCTCATTGCTCTTGTGAGATTGGGCAAATAAAAAGTAGTTGCAGCAATTGGATTTGTGAAATATAAGAAATTGCTGTTTTATTTAGTCATAATAAATGGATTTGCAAAGTAGTTGGAGACATTCTTATTTTCAATTTGTGGACATCACTGAAAAGATTTGTGTTGCAGCAATTGCAAAGGGAGCAAACCTGAAAAGATGGATGCTAAGAAACCTTGCCGGTGAATAACTATGTATCTTTGTGTCAATTATACTCATTGTCTTGTCTTGTTCTAGTTGTAAACAAAGTCAGAGTGTCACTCTCTTTTTCCTCTTTAATATCATATGTCCTTGTCCAGTTGTGTCATTTTATGCTAATAAAGCTCGAAGTAAGGCTCAGTAACTCAAGTGTTTTTTTTTTTTTTTGTTCTCTCTCTCTCTCTCTTAAAGTAAGTGTCAACTAAGGCTCCATCAGAGTTTCTTGATCATTCTCAGTTGTAATATAGTTGAATGGATGAATTCAACTCTACTCGGATGAATTTATGTTAGTAATGAAATTATGGATGGTGATGGAGATATTCATCAAAAGTTGAAAGAAAGTTTGTATTTTGCTTCCAATTTAATTTATTTCTGATGATTGGAAAGTATTTCAAACTTTTAATGGATATAATGCTGAATTCAAATACTTATAGTGGACGATATGCAGTCATCATTGTTTCTATTATTTACTGCTTGCTTGAATGCTTAGTTTTAGTTCTGCAATGACCTCTTTTTTAAATGATTCAATTTTAATTGCATATTTATATGAAAGCAAAGATAAATTTTGACATGAATTGGTTAGTGACCTTCAATTGATATAAATTTAGTTGCTTTCTGCAATCAAAGATGTTTGGGGCCAGTGTTCAAATAAGTATCCTTGTGTAAAAAGAATTCATATTATGGTTCTGTTTTTCATTCATATTGAGCAGTTTCTTTGAAGAATCATGATATTATATTCTCAACTCTATGATTCTGATTTGTTCATGTTATATTTGACAGATTGGCGCTAACTCTAAAATAATTATAAAGATCTATTTCTTTTATTTATATTTGGGACATTTTGTACACTGATCAATAATTATACAGATCTATACAATTGATTCTTTACTTAAATTGATATTAGAACCCAAGGAAACTGTAATTTTTTTAAGATTTGAATCTCTAATTCCTCGTTTGGAATTATAAGAAAACAATACTTTAATTCTTTTGGAATTAATTTTATATGTAAAATTATTTATGAATTCAAATTTAAATATATTAAATTCTATATTTTTTATTCTAAACAAGAGGTGAAAGAGCGATCACATTATTCTTCTTCAGTACAAAATACTATTCAAAGTTGGCAACCATGAATGGAAATCACTGTTGCTGCTTACACTTTCTCACTTTAATGATGGCATTTTCTAGTGTAAAGATCGATGAATTGTCCCTAATTCTTTGTGATTGCATTGTTTGATTGACTAGAAACTGTTATCCTATTTGCCTATATGAACGATGTATGAACAATTATGTAACAAATTTTTTGCATAGTAGTTTAAAGATGTAAAGGGGAGAGAATCTTGTGAAGAAGGCCATTGAACAAATTCCAATATTGATTTTAGTGCTTCTCTTGTTCTTCCTAGAACAAGATGTACTTACTTGTTTCAATTTATAATTTCAATTTTATATTTTTTTTCTTATAATTAAATCATTTAATGTGATATTAATTTATAAGATTATTAAAGATTCATTAATGAATATCTATTACTTATTTAATTTAATTTTTATTTAAAAATTAAAATAAATATTTTTTTAATTAAGAAACATTATATTAAATTAAATTAAATTAAAAGTAAAATAAAAATAAATTAATCAACTATTTATAAAATCAAAATTAAAAAGGTGAGTTCCTTCCTTCCTCAAGTAAAATTCCACAGTATGGGTACCTGTACCAACTACAAATGAAAGTATGACATGTGGCGAATTTATAACCCATATGATTTGGGTTCCTGCTCGTTCCCATTCCTCTTTTATTTTTTTTAAAGAATTTAAAATTGCAAAAAAAAAACCTAAGTACCTATTTAGAAGTATTTTCAGGTGTTTTTATTTTATTATTTTTGAAAATAGTTTTTAAAAATTAATTTTTTAGAACCAAAAAATAAAAAATTTGTTTGGATGTAAATTTTGAAAACAAGTGTTTTCTTTATTTTTTAAGATATAAAAAATATATTTAATATTATTTACAATTTTGTCATTAATGAAAATAGGTATTTTTTTTTATTTTTTTTTAAAAAATCTGAAAACATCTATATACAAAAAATAAGAGAAAATATCATTTTACTGTTTCATGAAAACTATTTTTTACAGTTTTAGAAAATAATTTTTGAAAAATAGTTTTTAAAAATAAGTTGTCAAATAGATTTTTTTATTTTTGTAGAACAGAAAAATAAAAAAATTATTTTTGAAAACAAAAAAACTGTTATACAAATAGGCCCTAAGATTTTTCTACCCCAGACTCACTGGTGACACATGTTTTGAAGCAAGTGATTTTTTTTTCTTGTATAACTAGATAAATTAGTAGATAATTTATAATAGTATTAAAAATTATCAATATTTTCCAATAACAAAAAGATTGAATGAAAAATACTGTTTAGAAAAATCACATTTCAAAATCATTTCTGGAAAAATTTTTAAAAAACTTACTCGAAATCCAAAGTAATTGAAAATAAGAACAATGTTAATTACACACTAAACCCTTCCAAAACCTTGTCATAATCATTTAAAGGTGTATAAAAAGATTTTTAAAAAATTTCTTACTTTTATATAAAATTTATAACTTCCGATTAAAAATAAGAAAGTTGTAATACTTTGAACTTGTACAGAGTAATTGTCATAAATATTCTATTTTATAAAGCACGAATATTTAATTTTCTTTTAAGTGTTTGAATTTATTTGACTATTTTAGATGCTATAAATAAATAACTAAATAATCAAGTAGAAGAGAACATGAAAAGAATTTATTATCTTATTTAATTATTTAGAGAACTTGTTAATTTTATAATTAAATTTAAAGTTTTAGATTTGAATAAAGAGAGTAGCGGTTTTATTAAATGTAATATCCATAGTTTTATTGTACACTTGTTGTAGAATTTTTATTTTTATTTTTATTAAAGGAACTAAGTATTTGAAGACAGGAAATTTAGAAATTCATTCATATTCTATTTTCTAATTCTGAAAGTGCTATTGGTTTTAAAATTTTTTTGTTTAGTAGCTAAAATGGAATTCTGTCTATTTTATCAGTTCACTGAATAAAAATAGGGAAACTACGTCGTTTTGGGGGATTCTTTTAAATTTTCCTCAGATGGCCGAACGAACACGCAGAAGTAACCCAGCTTCTTTTTTCTTCTTCTCCTTAACCAGCACGGTGACAAGCTAGCAGAAGGGAACCGCAGCAGGTCAACTGCTCTGCTCGGACGGCCAACTACCGTTGGGATCTCCGGCGTGCTTTCCATTGCGCAGCATTGTCCCAGGCTATCGAATCTCTGCTATGGCGTGAAGCTCTGTTTCGGCTAGCCAATCGGGTCACTGTTCGGTTTTGCTGCTATACTCAACCCTGCAAGCTAGCTTCGTTCATTGCTGTCAACGGGAGCACCGCCGTCGTCTCGTGCTCCACGGGATCAAGCAAAGCTCTTGACCAGAAGCTGTAGGCGAACAGGACTGCAGCAAGGTGAGCTGCTGCCCTGTTCGGGAGCAGCGTGATCGGCGGGCTGCGGGCTGTTTGTAAGCCTTCTTTGGACTCCCAATTTACTTCTTGAGGATAGGTAAGCAAGTGTGAAACTCTATTTGAATTGTTGCTGAAGTTTTGATTAATGGTTATGCTGGATGGTATAGAAACTCTAAGTGTTAATTGATGAATTTTCTCAAATATTTTTTAGGAGGGGCTGTTAATGAAGACCTTGTGAGGAAAATTTGAGCAAAATCAGCATTAGTTTTGCTTCATTTGGAAAACCCAGGTATGGGTTTTCTTTCCTTTTTTTTTTTCAATTTTTTTAGTCTAAATTTAAGTGGGTAAATTTGGTCTTAGTGAGGATAAATTTGTGAAAAATGTGATTGTTGTGTTGATTGTTTTAACTGCTAGAGTAAATTCAAGGATTATAGCTTGGCTAGGTCTTGGGAAGAACTAATCTCCAAAGGAGAGTATGTCAAGTGAGTAAATTGATCACACCTTATTGTACTTGTATAGACGTTGTTTTAATTATGTCGTGGCATATTTGGTTAAGTGCGAATATGTAGAGATTGATATGTATGTTGGATGTGTTTGTCTATATTTATTATGCCCGATGAAAAATTGTATATTGAGTTTGGGAAGTGAGGTAAGAATAAGTTGAGAATGAATATGTATGTGAGCTGGGTGTATGCATGTTTAGAGTATCATGTGAGAGTGCTTATTAAGTGTGGAAAGTGCAAGGGGAACTATAGGCTTATTCATGTCCCTATAGGAATATCTTTTCTTGAATGTGGATAATTGAAAAATGGTTAATTGCTTGAGATGGTTTGCTCATGAGTGTATTGGAAGAATACATTATATATTATAATTGTGATTTAATAAACGTAAATGGAAGGATAGAATGTAGATGTGTTATACAAATTCATTAAAGGTGGGAAGTGAGCAAATGTTGAATTGTGACTAATAATAGATTTTGGAAATGAACATGAATAGGAATGGGATGGTTTGGACTTTGAACTTTCTTTTAGTGGATTGGTTATAAACTGGAAAAGAGGGATTGTTAAAGGAGTGTATATGTTATATGGCTAGAAACTTAGGAAATGAGTAAATGATAGAGAAACCGAATTAAAAGTTCATCTTTCCCCTATGAGTATTTGATATGTTATTTGTTTTATAGCTTTGAGTTGATTGAAGATAGGTGAACATTCTTGTTGGAATGGGTTCTTGAAAATGATTAAGTGTTAACCTTGTGAGTATGTAACTCATTTTCCCACAAGTGCTTTACTATTGAATCGGTATATAAAAATGCGAGTTTAGATACCTTTAGTGATGATATTTCTTTTAGTGAGTTAATTTTGGTGAGAATATTGAATAGAGGTGTTGAGTAATATGTTGGGTCTTAGGAATGTAGAAAGAAAATTATGGTTTTATAGATTAAAAAATTTTGCAAACATTTAGTTTATGTAACCATAAGAAGAATTCTTTCATGGGTTTAATTTTTTAATTTATGAGTTGGTATATGCAAGTTGTACTAATGAGTAATGCTAATTAAATTCGGTTGAATATTACACGTATTTCATTTGAATTTACCTATTGAAGCACAATGGTCATGTGAACATATATGAATGAGTGACGTTGGTACACATGTTTGTTTTAGGATGTTTTTGCAATTGCAGGTGATTTGATTGATTGGTGAAAGTAGTGATATTGTTGATGTTGAAATTTGATTCATGCAGAGAGTTCCAGATTCCGGCCAACGGGGGTGATTCTCGGATCTAATGCTGATTCCCGAAGTGTGAAGAGATGAAAGGAGAGGAAGAACAAGAAGGTGGCGTGGTGTTTTTAACGTGGTTAAGCTAAATCAGGGCGCTACCGGACCCTACGTCTATGGTGGAACTTTTATTAATACTTAAAAAGAGATTTTTACAGAGTTTTGGTATACAAGTTTTCGGCCTCTTCCCCTCTTCTAACAATACATTTCTATTTATAGAGGAAGGAAGATTTACATACATTAATTACAAGTTACAATTGTGTTATATCAAGAAATAAATGGAAAAGATAGTAAAACTTCTATAATGCGACTGTTGCAGGCTTCTTTCTGTGGGGTGGGCCCCTCTTGTTGGCTGTAGATTAGCATTTGTATGTGTTTGTTGCTTGGTATTGTTTTACCATACAAGATGTCTGCTATCCTGAGCTGGGGATCGCTATGGAGGATTGTTGTGGCAAGTTAGATGTCGCTGTAGCGGAATAGCGAGTTCAAGCAAGGCAGTCAACTGCTTGGCGAGCCAATCTTGTGACGACCTCATTGTATCATTTTTTGGCGATAAGCGAGGTGGTTCTCATGGAGCATCCTTAGCAAGCTGGGCAACTTAGTCTTTGTTGGGCTCGTGCTCATCCTATTCTTTTAAGGTTGATTTTTGCCTATAACATAAGCCCCCAACTCTCGATTTTCTTTGCGAACCGGGAGTTGTAATTTTTCTGAGGCTTTATTCATATCTCTAGTAAGAGTCCTTGCTTGATTGAATTATCATTTCAGACTTCTTATCTGTTTTTTCATTTCTGCTTTGGGCCATACTTTTTTCTATTTGCCATTTTTGGCCATTGGCGTGGCACTACCGTTCGTTTTGGACTGTTAGATTGAGATCAGCCAGATGTCTTCTGGATCTTTTGGTAGACCGAGCTGGTGTTTTTATACCCTGAGGAACTTCTTCTTTTGCCTCAGAGGAGTTTAATGGAGGAGATTGATGAGCCCTTGCGTTTTTGGTGTCTTGGTTTTCGGTGAAGCTTATGGAGACATGGATGGCCTATTGTAGAGTGTTTGGAGGCATGAATAGCCTATTGCACATGGCTTCGCCGCAGGATCCATCTGGCAGGCTCCTGGGGAGTTTTGTGCTGATCTTGGACTATTTTCCCCGGCTCCCTTCATAGAATCCAGCATGGCTATTAGGACTCTTGGTGCCATTTGGAGCTGCACAGGGACTAGTCCAGGAGGAGCTGCCGACCGAGTATCGGAAGATTGCAGGAGTGGAATTACTGGTCTTCTTGCTGGTGGGAGTTTGCCTCCTAGTTTAGTCAGCTCATCACTTTCTAGCCAGGATGGTAGTATTAAGCTTTCAGGCTTCTTGCCTTTGTTTCTATATTTCTTCTTCATATGATGTAATCTTGCCTCTTCGAGGCTTTTTGATGTATGAGCTCTTCTATGTAGCTTCTGAAAGCTGTATCGTATGCTTCGTGCACCACTATTTGTATATTTCTGATGATTAATGAAATGTCCTTTTGGCCAATCGGTTGCATTTTTAGCTTTCTATTTTTGCTTGGTTGCCTTCCGCAAGTAAGAATCAGGTCGCATGCAAACTACGATTGATGATAGATCATGTGTACGAACCGTGATTTTCTGGCCGTGTGTTGGCTGTGAATATGTGTGTTGCATGAGAGTTATGATGAGTTTACTTTGGCGTCCTTGCCATGTGGTGAGCTGATCATCCATTATTTAATTTGAATATGCTGTTGAGGTAGGCTCTAGGGCCGTCTCACCCTCAGACAGGTTTTATTTTTGTTTGTGCTATAGTGAGGTAGGCTCTGGGCCGTCTCACCCTCAGATAGGTTTTACAATAATCGAGATGACAGCTCGTCGTAAGTGAGGTCGCACATCCGTACCACAACAAGCTTGTTGCTCAGTGGTTGGAGAATTTGTACTCTTAATCGCAGTTCATGGGACTTGGTTTGCTCTGGATGTATCGACGGGGTAGGCCTCGCGCTGTCTCACCCCTGGATGAATCCTTGCAAGGGTGGAGTGAAAACTCATTGTTTGGATAATGCTTTTTCGGCCAATCGACAACTTACATTAATTCAGCATTGAATGATTCATACAACTCATTGTCATCAGTCTCAAGGAAATAGTATAGAATTAGAATATGATCCTGATGGAAGGCTCAAGCTCTTGGGTAGTGGTTCGCTGAGCCTATTGAGCTTGTTGCTCCAATGCTCTTACCACGTAATCCTGTAGTCGGCTTCTTCTGATGAGGTCTTCAATGACATCTTTTAGTGCCCAACATTTTGAGGTGGTGTGCCCAGCCTCATTGTGATAAGTGCAGAATCTGCTTGAATCTCTAGAACTAGTGGAGGCTCTCATTGGTTTGGGCATTTCGAAGTCCTCATTGTGCCTTTCCGTGGCAAAGATTTTGTCATGCGTGTCTGACAGGACGCTGTAGCTTTCGAAGCGACCTCCAGGTCACTGGGACTTTACCTTCTTTGCGAGTTGAGGAGTGGGGTCATGACTACGACTCTCATCATTCCTCTTTTTACTCCCAGCGGGACCACTGGCGTCCACTTTCTGCTTGGGTTCCTCCATTTTGAAGGTTTCTTCCTATCTTATTTGTTTGGTAGCTCACTTATAGAATTTAGCGAGGTCTCGAGCTGGGGACTTGTAGAGGCTTCTGTATAGCTTTCTGTCTTTGCGAAGTCCCGTTGATATGGCTGTTAAGATGCTTTCCTCTGAAGAATTCTCCACGGAGATGGCTTCATACTTGAATCGGGCTATATAATATTTCAGTGATTCACCCTTGCACTGGAAGATCATTGCGAGATGGTAAGGAGGCGCGAGCTACCTTTTGAGCGCCTGATATTGCTCAATGAATTTCCTATGGCATTCTTACCAGCTACTGACGCTGTGAGCTGGGAGGTGTCTGAACCATACCCGAGATGCTGCTCCTAACGTGGCTGGAAAGACATGGCATTTCACCAAAGGATCAGTTGTCTGAAGATCCATCTGAATATTGAACGCATCCAGGTGGTCGCTTGAGTCATTGTTCCCGTAGTACAGCGGGATAGCGGGTACCTTAAGTTTCTGTGGGAGAGGTTACATCTCAATCTCCACAAAAAATGGCAAGCCTCTCTTGTAGCAAGGTTAGTTGCTTTAAGGCTGTGGGAATTCTTCCAGCCTTTTAAGCCTTTAGAGGACTTCCTCCATTATTAGGTTCTATGTTTCAGGCTGAGGGGCGAAGCTTCTTACTCGTTGCAAGCCCCCCAATTGTTGACTGTCACAATCTTTGTGAGTTTCCCTCTGAGCCTCTTTACGAAGCTGCTAGAGCTGTGACATGATTTCTTCTTGTCTTTGCACTCTCTGAGCTTGAGCCTACACTAGTGCTTCAACAGTTTCAACTAGCTCTCTTATCATATTTTCAGGTGCTGGTTGGCGTTGGCTGGGCATTTGCGCCTCTTGAATTTCAGGGACAACAGTGGAATGCTGGTGAACCCCCACAACGGGAGTGCCTGTCTATTGGGGAGCTGGAGTGGTTAAACTCCGAGTGGTTCTTCCTCTTGCCATTGTAGCTGTAAGGACACTTCAGGGAGCGAATGGGTCCCCACAGATGGTGTCAAAATGTTGACGTCAGAATTTGGTACACACGGAGAGTCCCAAATTCCGGCCAATGGGGGTGAATTCTCGGACCCAATGCTGATTCCCGAAGTGTGAAGAGATGAAAGGAAAGGAAGAAGAAAAAGGTGGCGTGGTGTTTTTAATGTGGTTCAGCTAAATTCGGGTGGTACTGGACTCTACGTCCACGGCGGAGCTTTTATTAATACTTGAAAAGAGATTTTTACAGAGTTTTGGCATACAAGTTTCCGGCCTCTTCCTCTCTTCTAACAATACATTCCTATTTATAGAGGAAAGAAGAGTTACATACATTAATTACAAGCTATAGTTGTATTACATCAAGAAATAAATGAAAAAGACAGTAAAACTTCTGTAATACGGCTACTGTAGGCTTCTTTTTATAGGGTGGGCCCCTTTTGCCGGCTGTAGATTAACATTTGTATGTGTCTACCGCTTGATATTGTTTTACCGTATGAGAAGCCTGCTATCCTGAGCTGGGAATCGCTGTGGAGGATTGCTGTAGCGAGTTTGATGTCCCTATAGCGAAATAGTGAGTTCGGGCAGGGCAGTTGACTGCTTGGCGAGCCGGTCTTGTGACGATCTTGTTATGTCACTTTTTGGCTGTAAGCAAGGTGGTTCTCGTGGAGCGTCCTTAGTGAGCTGGGCAACTTAGCCTTTGTCGGGCTCGTGCTCCTCCCATTCTCTTAAGGCCGATTTTTGCCTATAACAAATATCATTACTTAAATGTGTGTAATTTGAAGGATGCGGATTCTTGATAAGTTCCTTCAAGCAGCCTACAATGAAAAAAAAAATTTGCAATTACATATCTATGGCCATTAATATGATGAAAAGATAAGAAGAAGTTAACATGGAGGAGAGATAAGGTAAAATGAAGAGGAATGAGATTGGAAGTGTTTTAAATTGGTAAGTTACTTAAAGAATACTATCTTGGATCCAAAAATGAATTACTTGAAAAGGTTACTGATGCTTCTTGTATGCCCATTGCAATGGTTATATGTTGATTGCTAGTGCATGTTTCATAATTATTTCTTGCATTTTATTTAAGTATTCCTTATGGATGTAATTTGAAATAAATCGATAGGATGTCTTTGTTGAAGAAGAATGACTGCAAGTTTACTCTAATTAAATTGTAGATCTTTTGTGTATTATTAAAGTTGTATATTGATGAATGTGATAATGGTATAATTGTTCATTAATCATGGACCGTATGTAGAGTAAGTGATTTATTTATTAGGTTTTATCGAAACTCATTACATTTTCTTGGAAAAACAAAAAAAAAATTTAGTTTGAGGATTTACTAGAGATCGTGAAGATTGCTAGATAGAGACTGAGGACATAACATTGGGTTAAATGATAGGCAGTTGTAATGTCTACATACGTATGTGTAAGTCAGTTTTATTTTTATTATATTTCTTTTGTGTCCGATAAATATATGAGAACCTCTAAATTGTATTAATAGGACGTTGGAAAGGTGTTTGACCTTGGAAACGTCCGAAAAATAGATGAGAGTTTGTCAAATTTTTATAAAACTGTCTTTGATAAGTTTATAAATGACTTAACATTCACAGAAATTTTGTTTCATTTTCTCTTAATTTTTAAAATATGAGCTTGGTTTTCATGATTTGATTTTGGTCAAGCAATTTCATAGCATCGAAAAGGCTTGTAAAAAGTTATCACTAAGTGACTTTCTATGTCGATCACATTCTCAAAATTGGGGAGTTGATAGTGTGGAATCAGAGCATAATTTAGGATTTGTCTAGGTGCATGAATCTACAATTATCAATATGGAATAACCATATCAAGTTCATGTTAGTATACATGGGAACACAAAGCAAGAATGAGCAAGATGTGCCCTCGATCTTCACAATCTTTGAGCTAAATGCTAATGTATTTTGAGCCATAGGTTAAAAAAATTATAGTTTTGAGCTATAAGATTAGCTCGTGATCTTGTTTTTTTTTTTTAAAAAAAAAAATCATATTACAAAGGAGCTAATCTTGTTATTTGAATATATGTGAGCATTTGATGGAATTTTTTTTGTCTCCCTAGATGTTGAGAATTTGTTATGCCTATTGTATTTTCATTGAATTACCCTTCTAGGGAGGTGTTTTTTACTGTGAAAATGTATGAAATTTTAAATGGGTTATGGATCAATTCATGATTCATATAAAATTTTAAATAGGTTATAAATAGATAAATAAATTTGTCAATCCATTTATTATTAATTCAAGTCAAATTCATTCAAATTATCTATTTGTCACCCTCTTTGCAAGAGACGCTTCAATCATTTTTTATGCTCGAAGTGTGGATTAAAAGTCCCAAATGCACTTCTTATTGTAAACAGAAAGTGTTATTAAATATATATAAAAATAGATGGATTATTCATTACTATTGTGATATATATATATAATTGAGTTTCTTTTGAAATGAAATTAATTGTTTTTTTTTTAAAATGAGGAGTAATTGAAATATGAAGACTTTTTCATGAGCACAATTTCAAATCAATTGGATTCTAATTTTTTGATAAATGAGGAGTAATACAACTAATTTATCATATTGTTTGAAAGAGTTTGAATTAGCAGGGCAAAAACCATACTCTTGGTATCATTGTGTTTCATACTTTTCCTTGAAGTGGGACATTAATTAGTAGTTTAAATAAAATCCTTTCCATAAATTATATTATTCAACATGAGCTAGTGGGCATGACTATATATGTCTCCCACGTCAAGCGTAAATCTCACGGAGAGAAGTGTGAGGAAAGAACTATACTCTTCATATCATTCATTTTCATGCTTTTTCTTGAAGTGGGACACTTAATTATAGTGGTAATATAAACGGCCTACATACGTTTGACTTTGATGGATATAAAATGCTTTTTTTTTTGTTCAAACAAAATCTTTTGTTTTATTTTAAAAATTTAAAATTGAAACCTTACTAGGAAATATCTACTTTTTGAAGTTTTTTCAAATGTGTATATCATTTATGCTAAAAGTGATAAACACATTTGAAAAAAATCTACTAAGTGATATGAGTGAAATCGGAATAATATAAATCAAATTTTGTTATGCAAAGTGAGTGATAATTTATTTAAAAATAATATAGTATTTTTCTAATTCATATGACTTATATATAGTTATTAGTTATTTGGTATATCGTATAAGACTTAATAGTATAAAATAAATTATATAATATAATAATATCTTACTTTTATTAACCTTAAAAAATAATAAAAGTAAGAAATAATATTTTTATTCCATCAATTCCTTCGTTATTTATTACAATCAATCATTTATTATTATCATTGTCATTATCATATGGTTATTGCCATCGTTATTAATGTGGTGGTCACCACTAGTGCTATTAGTATGGTGAGGGCTATCATTGCTAATGCTATCCCACAACTACTCCTATTGCTACAAATGTGGCGACGTTATTGACATAGAACCAATGTGGTCTTGTCACCACCAATCTTTGTAGTCCTACCATTAAGAATTACTCCTGTCATCATCATTATCATTATCAATCATATCTGTTGCAATATAACTACCATCCAATTTGCTTAATATTACTATCATCACCATATATTACCACTTAAATCACTAGTACTGTTTTTATTACTAGCACCATCTACTGATATCTCCATTACCATCATCATCATATAAAAATAATTTTATTTTTATTAAAATTTTAATATTATATGTTATCTTCTATTACAAAATAAGAAATATATAACAAACTATTATATATGCTTACAATGTTGCATCAAACATTATATAGAACAAAAGTTTATATTGTTAGAATAAAATTCAATATATATGGGGTCACACATGTAAACATTAAAATGTATGGCCATTATTTAATAAGCCTAAATAAAG
>JANHAO010016279.1:0-14436 GCA_026873985.1 Saraca asoca | reverse complement strand
TTATTATTATTTACACTTAAATTATTTTGTGTTATAAAACTTTTAAATTATCTTAAATATTTATTTTGAGTACTTATTTTCATATGGCAAAATAATAGTTACAATATTTATATTTGTAAATAAGCACAATATTTATAAATATACACCTATATTTTTATTATTTACACATATCATTTACGTGTCGGTATTCTATATTTTTTGAAGATACTGTATCCTCGTGTTTGTGTCTGCATTTTTCCGTATCCGCGTATCAGTGTCCGTGCTACATAATCACTAACTATTCAAATGAAAAATTATTTTAAATAATTTATTATAAGACATTAACTCTATGCAAAAACTCCCCAACCTTTTTTCTATGGGTTCCAAACCCAGGCCGAGTGCTAACTAGATTTGTACCCTAAAACACAAAACGCAACTACGCAAGTCGTTTAGTTTTTAAAGCCGAACGATAAGTCGTTTCTCGGTTTCTGTTCTTCGTATGCTTTTCGAGTGCTCGTGCAGTTGTGCTGCGTCGGACTCGCAGTTGATTTTGCATCTTCAATTTCATTTTCTCAGTCAGGCAAGTGCTGCTGCTGCTACTATATTTTCTTCTTTTTGCGATTTCATGAATTTCGAATCCAATGCTTATTTTTTGATTCAGAAAAATTTAACTTAGTACCTTCCTGGCTCTCTTGTTCTGTAACTGTTTGATATAGTCTCTCTGAAAATCTGTCTGATTCATATCTCAGTGACCAAATAAATGCCATTTCAGAAAGTTTCATTGTATGAAAGATCACACCTTTAATTTTGATTTTTTTCCATTAATTATTCTGCTATGGAGATAATTTAGCTCGTCTCTTTTGCAGGTTGCATAATCGTGAAAAAAATCTATAATAAAAATGCCGACTCTTCAAACTTCGCTTCCTCCTGAGCTGGCCGACAATGTCGTCAGGGTTAGATATGAAACTTCTATATGCTTGTATCGAGAAGAATTTTTTTTTTTTTTTTCATTTTCTGTATAGCTTATGCTTGAAATTGTAGTTTATATTAATTTTCTTTTTATCCTTTTTAGCTTTACCGTGAATGCCTGCGAAGAGCTAAATATATTGGTCATCGGGTATGCAATTCTATCTCTCTTCTCTTGTACAAAAACCAAAATGTTCAGCCTGGGTGCTTGTTGCTCTCAGCAAAGTTTAGATAAAAATTTATATGCGATAAATCCGTATGAACTGATAGTTTTTCTTTTATACTGAAGCTGCTTGCCTCTTGTTGTATATTCATAGCCCTGTTAATTCTTCGTTATTATGCTCAGTGCATTGTCCTTAGAAATAGAAGTAAGAATGAGAGCTTAATATATTGATCCTGCAACCCAGTGTTGAAGGATAGACAGTCTGACTTGAGGATGGCAATGGTGACAAATACTATTTCAGTAGCTGCTACTTCTGAGGCTTTTTGCTGCTTTAGGTTAGGCAGTAAAAACAGAGTTACTTCTATGGTTACTATTGATGTATTTATTTTAGGAAAAGGTTTGAATCTATCTACAAATTCTTCTTACATGGCGTATCAGATGGGAAACAAGGAACACAAAATAAAATTGATTTGACTATGTATCAATCAAAGTTGAGGTTGCAATAGGTTTCATGTCGTAACAGGGTTATCAAAACTGCAAGTTAAACAAAAAGATGGAGCTCTATATATTATTTTGTTAGTATGTTTGTATACAGCTGTGCTGTCAGAGAGTTTGTACTACTAATAGTTAGTAGATTTGTGAGGAAAGATATTAAAAAGAAGCGTGTTTCATAGGGTTAGTGGTGCAAAACCATTAATTTGGAGAAAATTGAAATGTCATAAAAGATATATGCCATGGCTATATCTTGCTTGGTGAAAGAAAAGGAAATGCAGAACAGTTCCACGTTCTTTTATGAATGTATTGTGTTTCATTGGTAAACAAGCTATATTAGTGATGGTGTGATAATTTTATATAGGTATAATGGTATGTAAAAAAGTGTATGTCTAAAGTTTCAGATGTAGAATTTTTTTGGAAGACATGCACTTGATGATCAAATTCTCACATTAGATGTAAAACACCTGTCTTATAGCACTTGCTCAGGTTACATAGCATCACCAACTTGCCAACACACTTCTTCAGTTCTTCCTTTGAAGTTTTGTGTTTCTTCTGCCAAGAATCTTAAAGGATCTTTGCTGATGTGCTAAGAATAAGATGTGTAGATTGATTTTAGTTTACTTGCTTGCTATTGCAGAAACATAACACACAACTTCTTATTGATATGGTGAGACAACAATTTAAGAAAAACATGCATGAGACGGATCCAGAAAAGATACAGAAGTTGAAGGATGAGTAAGCATGTGCTATATAGTTTGGAGCATTTTTATTTTGTTATTTTCTAGAGTTTGTATTCTCATTATTTGGGGTTGGGAGGGGAAGAGATGGAATTTCCAGCAAGAGATGCAATGCATGCCTACATTCACAAACACATGCACATGTATATAGTGTTATGTACACGGTTTCTTATTTTGAACTCTAAAGTTTTCCGGTTTTGCAGTGCTGCAAGGGGACTTTTAAACCATATGCTGTATGAATCCGAGCAACTATCCGGTCGTAAATTCAGCAAGAGCCCTAAATCTGCTTAATATGCTCTCATCCAGATGTTTTAGCTTGCCTATCTATTTTAAGTTTGGCAGATTATTGAAGTAGATTAAACCTTGCCAAAGTTTATGATATGTTTCATTAAAATATTATACTGATAAAATTAGCAGAAAGGGCTCAATGGCTTCTTTGTCACTTGTTTATGCTGATGAGTACTAAAATTTTTGAGAATTGTTTTCTCGAAGTCATTCAGATTCTCCCTCAATTCAAGGTTTGGAAGATAATGAATGTAGACCCTTCTTTCCTAGGGTCAGTTGTTTACAATATTTGTCGGCTTGCAATGTTAAATGAATAAACTTGGAACAAGTAACACATTAGCTTTTCTTTGTTACTTGTTTTACACTGACGACTAGCGTGTATGCATTTTGTAGACAATTAATTAGAAGTTATATAGATTAAACCTATAGGAGTTCCTCCTAAAACTGAGATCTTTCTCATGAATCTCGTGTATATATCTATTTGAAGGGTCATGAGGCACTCTTGGCATCCTTTACCTTCTGGTCTTGAAGATCATTTCTCCTTTTATCGTAGCACTGAAAAATTGATATCACTGCCATTTGTTTTGAATGGGTAAAATTTCTAATTATAGTCGATATTTTTTTTATCAGAAAATAAAAGGTACTAATTTCACTTTCTCATTATTATGACTTCGGACTTGAAACTTTTTACTCATCTTAGCACACTCAAGACAATGAAGATCTCATCTGAGCACACTCACAGCGACAAGATGACCTTGACTGCAATGATAACATTGTAATGGTTTGGAAAATGCCGCTATGATAATCATCATTCAGAGTCAGTTTAATATAGTGCTGAAAATAATTAATTATATGTGTAATTAATTATAAACAAATGATTTTAAAAGATTCATTATAAGTAAATTATTTTGCATTTAAAAATAGTTTAAAGATTTGATATTACTAGTTTAGATGGTGCATGAAAAAACGTAACTTTTTCATGTAAAAAAAAAAAAAATTCCATTTAGTTTAATGATATGATCTCACCATGAATTTTTAGGGGATAATCAAATTACAACCATCCCCTAAAGCTAGGTTTAGTTTGCAATTTTCAAGGGAGGGGGGCCATAATTGGTTCGATCTAGTTTTGATGTTGTAAAATATTTTTACAACATAATTTCATAACCACAGAAGAAAAATAGAACTTGGCTAGAAAAGGTGAAAATTTTATTGTCACTAACAGAATCTACAACTGATATACAGTGCCAGAACATGAAACCAGTTAACCAGTGTCACTTCCTATCACAGAAACTCCTTACCCGTTGCAGAACACGAACAAATTCATAGAAAAGTGTAAAGTCAAAATTACCTGTTTGAATTCCCGTACTTGAGTAGGTGCAAGGGTTCTGACAAGTGACCAGATCGAAACTACCAAATTTTTTTATCAGGTTGTCAAGCATGCTACTAGTTAATCGTTGAATGCCTTCAATCTGCACCAACTCCCCAGTTTGTCTAGTATTTTGCCACCACCTCTTAAGAATCTTCCTATTTGTTTCAGAAGTCTCAACTGAGACCACAGCCTTCATTTTGATCCCAAGACGGTGTAGAGCAACTTCAGCCCCACCAATACCACTAAAAATTGATAACACTGTCAATCCGCCAGGGAACATGGGTTTCAATACTGAAAGATGATACCCTAATGTGTCTGTTTGGAAGCAGTATTTTAGCAATCGAAGTCTTTCTGTCAACATGATGTCAGCAGCATGAGTGTGATTTAATGGATAGCCCAAGATAAGTTCCATATGTTCTGCCTCTATAGGACCCAATTTTCGTTTGCCAATCCATATAAGATTTAGTGCATGGCAATAATGAAGGATATCATGCTGCTTTTCAGGTGTGAGTACTCCGCCAGAATCAGCAAGAATACTTCCTAGTCTATCACAGTGCTGAGCTACACCATTGGTTTCACAATTAATGCAGCTCAAATGCTTCCTTGTATCCCATGATGGCCACCATTTCTTTGTATGTGGTATTGCGTCTTCGATAGTCATAGGTGACTTTGGGAGTACATGAAACCTGTTTTCAGCTGGAAGATTGTGTACATACCCTTCGTTTCTACTTATGGCTGAAAACACCTGAGTATTCACAAATTCAGGTTCAACTGCATATAAAAACTGAGATATCTTTCCCCATGAGTCGTATGAGATATTTGATAGAATTCCAAATAAAAAGTATGGAGGCTTGGCTACCACTTCAGTAAGACCCCGCGATGGATTTGATTTGAAAAAATTTGGCAGTCCAGTGAATTCAGCATCAACCTGTTCTTCCACCCAAAAGAGATCAACAGAAGAGCTTGAATCATCAAAATATTCTGGCTTGGGCCTTTTACCCTCACGATTCTCCACTAAGTTGAAAGGCTTCACATCAGTAACAGCATCAAGAAATTCATCAGCACCCTCTTCTTTCACCCTTTTACCCTGATAAGCTTCCTCCAAGTTGACATCCCTCGATTGCGAAGGTTCACCTTGGCTAAAACTCTCAGTTTTTATGGCTATACCAAATGAGTGCCCTTGTGGGCCATCTTTGACTGCCATGCCTTTTAAATTGCCAAGACTGGAAGTGATGGGATGCTAGACAAGCAAACAATAGTCATTCAGTAACAACGGATTGAATAAGTACTGTGCGCATATAACCATGATAACTGAGGATTGAACAGTTGAAAGAAAAATAATATAGCAATCAACAGAACTAAACATAACAACTGTCATATGCCATTAAGTTTAAATAAGAGACATTTAGATAAGATAGTATGCAGTAATTCTCTAGTGGGAAGCCATATACTAATGCCTAAGTTAAAAAGGACCAAATAGAATCTGAAATAAAGATACTGTATATGACGGGTAGAATAAATATGACCTTATATTCTGGAACGTAATCAATGCCATTTTGCTTTGCAACAATACAGTAAGCAAGCTCTCCAATGGGAGCCTCCGCACCTAAATCGTGAATAATTTTAGTTAAAATAAAACTGCTGCCCTCAGTAGAGGGAAAGAATGGACAATAATATGGAGAAGACAACAAGAACTGGAAAGCAAGCAGAAATGTTTGGATGTAAATTTTGAAAACAAGTATTTTCTTTATTTTTTAAGATGAAAAAAATACATTTAATATTATTTACAACTTTGTCATTAATGAAAACAGATATTCTTCTTATTTTTTTAAAAAATCTCAAAACAGTTCTGTACAAAAACAAGGAAAACACCATTTTGGTGTTTCCTAAAAACTGTTTTTTCAGTTACACTTTTACAAAATAATTTTTGAAAAACAGTTTTTGAAAACAACTTAACAAACAAATTTTTTTGTTTTTGTAGAACAAAAAAAACAAAAAAACTGTTTTTGAAAACCAAAAAATAGGTTGCCAAACAAGGCCAAAATAAGACCAACTGATCACTTTCTAATATCCAAGGAAATGTCATAACAAATATCAAATGATAGTATACTCCAATAATGCCATTTCATAATCCTAAAGATACTCAGTAACAACTCACCTAGTCTATCAATTGCACATGATACTTCATTCTCAGAAAAACCCATTCCAAGCAATTGAAGTGTTTTCTCCATGGTTCCAAATAGTTTTTCATTATTACTCTGAGATTTCATGGTGAACAAGTATTAGAAGTGTCAAAAAGACACAACATTATAACATTAAGATGACAAGTGGGTTAGCTTTTTTCATAAAAGTTGCTCTATTTAAAGGAAAAGAGAATGAATATAGGGAAGGACGATAAGTTATCCTCCTGAACAAAGAAACAATAAGCACATATCAGCAAAAGCAAATGATCTCGTCATTACGATAAAGCTCTCCATCCCCATTGTACATCAGTAAAAGAAACCTTATAAAAAAGCGATGATCACAAGAGAATGAGGTCCACAAGGGCTGAGTGTGACACAATTATTTAAGTGAAAGAAGAGTACAAAGACAGAACCAAGACTAAGTTATCCTTATTAGACCTGGGGGCTAGTGACAAGGCTTAATTTAGGGCCCAGCCAGTTGAAAAACCACTTCCCCGTCAAAAATACTTAGTAATATTTCTTCATAACTTCAAAACCAGGATTTGTGATAAAATCACTGAATATGATTGGCATAGGTAGGTTTCTGAATGCCATCATCAGTGTATCTTTCCTCCAAAGAACCCTACTAATTAAATTTAAAGAATAATTCCCTTTACCAATTGATGTATCAAAAAAGAAAATCGCCATTAATATGCCCTCATACTTGAAATGGAAACCTTTTCATATATTATATATTCACTGCCCAAAATACACAATGAATATTTTCCTCAAATTTTGGAGCAAATTTTCATGTTATACCAAACACACCCTTGGACCAATTAGAAGACCATAATAATCCCAACAACATAAGTAGACTTAATTAATAAACCCAAACGACAATGACTAAAGCCCAATCCAGCAATCCCTTAGATACTAAAAATTTACACAAAAATTTATAAAAGTTTCTTCTTCTATCGAAAAAAACACACACACAAAAAAAAAAAATCTGCTAAAATATTGTACCAGTAACTTAATAAGTTCCAGATGCACCATATTTGGAACCAAGGGGACTATTTGGCTTTGGGTTTCCAAAATGGCTGAAAGGCAACCAATTATCTTATTGCTGTTGATGAAGTAGGCCAAAGATAACATGTATAATGATTCACTAAAGATTGAGTTTCTAAAATCTTTTCATTGACCTTCAACTGTGTCAGTCTGGATTCTTAAACTTAACTGAGCAATACAAGAAATTCCAGTCCAGGATGAAAAAGAAATTCATATATGAACCATTGAATTATATTAAAAATTAATTATCAGTTCAAATATAAGTCAAAGAAGATGGAAAATGTAAGTTCTACCGATAGACTGATTAATGTCAAGTTGACAGCACATAGCAATCATGAATATTATTTAATATATAGTAACCTAAGTCGACAATTAACTTGATAAATTCTGATTGGACTAAACATAGAAATTAGCTGAAAATCTCTTTAAATGGGCTTAAATACTAGGACCTCATTCTTCACAATTTCACAGACAGTATCCTCTGTTTCCTTTTCAATTTTCTCCGCAATCTGGGCGGCAACAATAAAATCCACAAGCTCATGAACTGGAGCACCTTCACCTGACAGAAACAATGAATCAAGATATCCAAAGTGATCAATAAAAATATTCCATCTTGGTTTGGCATAGCCTTTCTATTGGTATATACATGTGACATGACATAAAATTACTGAACAAAAACACCAATAAAATTATGTAGCCTGATAAATTGAAAAACTTTCCACAATTGTTCACAATCGTAAGATATTGGTTTTAAATGTTGTCTCAGAGACCAGACCAACACTAGTCATAATAACCCTATACACCACTTGACATTTTCTTCATTCTGAGTAACATGGAATAAATTCAATAGATGCATATTGCAGGAACATTTTCCAAAGGTCTGATGAATCTCTGCACTCCCTGTGACCTAAGACTTGACACTTTATTACATTGTAAACTGAAATTCAGCTTTTTGTTCACATAGCTTTGTTCAAGTGTTTATATATACTTTACAAAGTCTTGACCATCTTGTTGGCTATTAAAAATACATACTGGTGCAGGCCAATACAATATTCAGAAAAGAAACTACAAGCAGCCCCATTTTACTTCACACTTGCAGAAAACTAAAACGTGACACTTCAATACATTGTAAACTGTAATAACTATCTGTTCACATAGTTTTGTTCAGGCATATATATGTACTCTACAAAGTCTGCACCATCTCCTTGGCCATTCAAACCCTAGCATATGGGTACAGAGTACAGACCAATAGCATATGCAGAAAAGAATCTATAAGCAGCCCCATACCACCACCAGAAACCATATAGTGACCATATAGAAGCATCACTCAAGTCAGGATATACAGTTGCATACCAAGCTTGCTGATTGCAAACTCTACCTCCTTTACAGAGAAGTTCATTGCCAGTACGGATGCTCTTTTATTGTCATAAACTCCATCAAGTTCCTCCTGCAAGAGAGATTAGGCTAAACTAGAGTCAAACTGAGATAAGTAAATACATGCTACAGCCTGATGAAACTAGAAAAGGAATGTATTGCCAACTACAACCAATCTAATCTTTTGGATAAAACAAGTATCTAGCTCATAGGAACTACGATGATGCCCTGATTAAAGTCAGTAATATGTACGTTCCCTTAATAAACTTTGCACAATAGAAAAAACAAAATCATCCATCATTCATTGTCACCATCACCATTAGGAATTAGACACAAAAAGTGAGATGCAAGTACCTCTTTTGGTTGAACCAATGTGGGAATCTCTGGAGACCTCTTATCGTCAAATAAGCTATCCAGAGAATCTGAAGATTGTGAATTTGATTTTTGAAGAGCCTATATAATTGCAAAATAGGTTGAACAACAATTAAAACATTTACATAAACCACATACAAAGTTTATTCTTGAAAAGTTTATAACAGTAACTGAAAATTAACTTGCCTTTCACGCACACATGATATTGAATAAGTGTGAAAAAGGTAGACAAAAGTAAAAATCTTGTTGATTCATACATGGCCTTTACAAAAATACTTGTAAGCAAGCATATTTTAATGTATCTAATCTTGTTAACAATAAACAATTATAGCCGTTTTAATAATAGTGAAGCATTGAACATATGAGGCAAGAGAAATCTATAAAATTACTTTCAGATAGGTAAACAATTCCAGAAAATGCTTGCAGTTGCAGAACTCATACAATTCAGTACTATCTGCAAAAGGAAATTGCAAAGCTAGAAATGAGGTCTCAGAATCCAAGGCCCCCTTTTACTTTCCACTTCAGTGCACAAATTCACACATTAGCAGAAGATGAGGGACCTCATCCATGAACTAGAAAATCAGCCCATTAACTACCACTTGAAAATATAAGATTATAATGTTTATTAATATAAAAAACCAATTTAGAGAAATAAATATTTCGTGCCAAATAAAAGGAGACATTATACAAACGAATGAGTAATTCAAGTCTACACAACATTTTCTCTCTTGATATATAAGCAAAGTTTAGGTCGTTTCTTTTTTTTTTTCTTTTTTGGCCGGAATTTTGTGTCGTTCCTATTTATCTCATTTCAATCTGACTATTATTTCCACTGCTAGCTTCTATTTGGAAAAAAACAATATCAAAGTCATTACTTAATGACTACAAAATAATATTTCAACCTCTTTATGTTTTGTTGATAAAGAATTCTTGCATTATTAGAAAATTGTATATATTTTACAAGAAATATAAACCAATAGGAACACAGCGCACTATAATCCCCTATTTCTTATGCTATTCGCTCTCACTGTCAAATTTGCACTGCACCTTTATAACCAAAGTTGAGAATAATGGATGAAGAACACATTCGTGAGGGTGGTCATGTCACTTTAGATACACAATTGAGCAATATCATCTTTGTATTAAATGCTTAACCTCCCACTATTTGTCATTTTTTATGTCTTTTTTTAATTTAAAAATAACTAAAGTCAATTAGAAGACCTAAGGAGGATGTTACCTATTACCCTGTACAGGGCTGGTATACAAATTGTGAACCAGATGAATTTAAAACTAAGCAAATTTTCCCACGACATAATCAGCAAATTTAGAAATGAGAACATGAAGAAGCCAAGTCGAAGGTGAACTTCTTGAAAAATAAAGCATTGGGTTTTTCTTCTTTATTTTTGATAGTTCAATCATTAGAAAACTTCCATTGTTCCTCTCCAGCAAAACCACAACAGTGAACAAAAATTAGTACTTAATGGATTAGTCAATGCTACTTTTAATTCATAATGGGGCAAATGGAACATTGATTTTGATCCCTAGGGAGTTGTATATTATCTTACACCACATTTAAAAACAGTTACCTTTTTTGAGTGACCATTTGCACAGAAATTGGGGGCAGTGCTCCAGCCCCTCCTTGCGTTAAGTGAGCCATCCAAGGAATCTGATGAGTCAGAATTAGATCTTTGAAGATCCTAATCATCAGTCACAAACTGTCAGCATAAACTAGGTGAAAAGTTTAAAATTATATTGGATGTCGATGAAAAAATCAGGACAGCTAATTGGAACTGCAGAGATACAAATTATCTTCTCAATCAAATCATTATAAGGTCAAAACAGAATTTATACTTATTCCTACTCCCCAAAGTATATATCCAATATGAGGTATGTACTACTGCTGACCTTAGAAGAAGTATAGATAGAAAACAAATTTTTACCCCAATTCATCAGCATATTGAATAGAGATGGGGAGGTTTACAAAAACACATATATTTCATCAGTATAGTTCATAGAGACAAGTTAAAAACTTGTTTACCACCATGCTGTTAAATTCAATTGTTAAAACAAAATTATAGTTCACACATGTTGAACACTAAAAGAGTTCTTTTCAAACGGAAGCAATCCAGGAAAAATGCCTATGAGAAATAACTTAACTAAAAATCTATTTTTAAATTGAATCCTTCATTTATAAAGATATCTGTCAGCTGGAATAAATTCTAAGCCCCGTGCAGATGCTGAAAACATTCAGAGTTTTTTCACCATATATGATATTATAAAAAGGATGCCTTTCTCCTGGCTGTTCCTTGCACTAAAAGGTGCATTATAACATATACAGCAATATACATACTCACAGAATATTTAATGAGAGCCTCCAATAACAGGTCAGCATTGTCATCACCTGTACCTTTAAAATAAGATATTCAAACAATTAAAAAAATTTACATTCATTTGCATAATTAAATATGAGATGTTTAGCAAGTTATTCGTGTGGGCATCTCTTAAATAATTATTAGTGTAAATGAAAGAGGATGGGAACCATGGGGGGAAGGAGGGACAGAAGCATCGTGCTCATTAATACACTACCATTTTCCTCAATCACTTTATCAACAAGAGATGGTGTGAATCCCATTCCAATAAAGAAAGATCTTAGTTTGCTTCCAGATGAACTTGCAACATTGTCCTGGTATCATATATATCAAATTCAAAACAAAGTAAAATGTAAGGAAAAAAAAAAATTATTCAAGGCCAATATGCTATGGATGCTACAATATGTATTGCACATGGAAATTAGATGTGTCCTTGCATTATCATTTAGTAATACAAAAGAAAAAGATGAGACTGATGTGTAAACACTAAACTAGAAAAAAATTATTGACACTAATAAACCATCAGTAGTCTACAGAATTTACATTATTTGTCTCAAATTACACACAGCTCACATTACACACAGCGCTGACAAGACTGAAATTTTCTATTGCATTAATCTTTGGTAAGATTTTGCCAGAATACGAATAGGTTATCCACTACGGATTACAATTGAAGGCACTGCCAAAACAAATTGATTGGCAAACATCATCATTTTTGTCATCCTTATATAAGAGTGATCACTGCTTCATGCAGAACTGATGGAAAGAACTGTCCTGAATTACTTATTAAGGTTGGCAACTCATTTTATGCATTTCAAATGTCTCTCTGCTTGAGTAATCAATTAAATCACCTATCATTTGCTTTCCGGAAAACCTTACTGTTCCTTTGAATTTTATAACAATGACAATACATTTATCTATCTATCTATAATTCAGACTCAACAACAGGCAGCTATAAGGCAAGCTTAAGAAAATTAGGACACAACAAAAAAATGCGAGGTTGGACATCACTAAATGCAATAAATAGCATATAAGAACCATCATGTGTTTGTGTGTTTTGACAAAGCAGACAGCATACCCCAACATCCCTTGTAAAAGTGGTATACTGTGGAAACTCATAATCTAAGGCCTCAGTCTTTGGGACCACAACTTTTTTCCCTTCCTGATATGAGGAAGAACAGCTTCCTTTTGAATCTCTAGCCATTTCACCCTGTAAATTTAAGCAACAGTTTATGAATACATAATTCAATTACAATTATTCTAATGCCATCATTTAAAATTCATTTGTAAATAAAATAAAATGTGAAATCTGGAATGCTGACGTCTGAGAGAAACACATACTTGACAGAGGTGCCATCTCGTAAGACAGTCAAACTGACAATGGGAGAACTGAACTGATATTAATTGAAAAAAAAAAAAAAAGAGATATTTTTTCACTGAAATTAATAATTTGCAAGAGGTTGATAACTATCACCTGAGTGATTTGTAGTCACACCACTAGCATTCAGCTACAGAACATGGAATGAGGAAGAGATCAGCATTGATGTTCACACATATGCTGCAATGTAAACAGACTACAACCCAGAGAAAGCACCAGCTACAGGTTTTTTAATCCAAAGATAGTAGCAAATGTCAACTAATATAGAATCCTCACGAACTTATATGCATGTTTTAACCTGATAGACATCCAACGCAACTTTTAGGTCATAATCTCTTTCACTTAAATCCTTGACAACCTTATCAGAAGCCACAGGCCTCCACAATATCATCCGAGGCAATCCTTGATGAACATGCGAAGATGTTAGCTACATGCGCCTGATATTAAAAACTTAAGAAAGTACTAATCACACTTGTTAATTATTACCAAGACTCTCCGTAATCAAATCCTTTAATTGAGTGGCCCCATTACAAAACAGTTCAGCTTTAAGACATCTTATACAGGGGAATGATTTAAAAAGGCCAATAATCAATCTGTAACTCCGAAGAGATAAGGACATGATGGAGTGGGAAAAAGGAAACAAAAATCACAGACAAGAGACATTTTTAATCTACCTCACTTGGGACCTCAAGATTTCTGCCCACTAAAAAATCTCATCCCCCTAATATTATCCTTTGGATCCGAGGAGTGTCATCAGCATAATCCTTCAGTTCTCAATGCTCTGCCGATTCTCTTCACTACTGAAACATTGTGTGAATGTGGGGTAAAATTCCGATACCATCTTAATTAAGCTAAGAGCAAGTGAAGTTGCTGAAAAAACCTGTAGTCACTACTCATACAGGAAATTCCACCACATTTAAGTTAAACGTTCCCAGGAAATTTCTGTGTTTTTTACGAATCAATTATCAAAAATTTAAAGTCAAAAATTAGCTAGAAAGTTTCAAATATTTCCCCATTTCAGGTTCAGCTTCGTGCATGAACCCAAAGACAACTATCATCGTGGACCTGAGCTAAATTCCCCAAAATTAAACAAGCTGTAAACAAAATGCAAGTGAAATCGGTATACCCGATCGGAGCCCGAACTGGAGAGTTGATCCGAACGGCGGGAGAACTTGGACGCAGGGCAGTAGAGCGTTTACTACACTCGACAGCACTGAAATTACTGTGACTACCTCAACGTAAATTCTACCGCCGGTAAACAGAAGTACGCTTTCGAGGTGTACTTTTAACCTTTTACTGGAACGGAGCTTACATTTGTTGTTAGCGATGACACGTGAAGGCACAATCCGATGAATCTGACACCTCTTCATTCCGGAATTTTTTAAATAATTAATTTATTTTAAATTGTTAATAAGAATTTATAGAAAAATATTTATTAATACATATATTAAACAAATAATAACCAATGATTTAATATAATATACTAAGAGCATCTCCAGTGGTGCAATTTATTGTAGTTTCTTAACTCCTCTTTTTATGGGTCCCATCATGCCATATTATCACTTTTTATTTTACACTACTTTAAGCAACTCTCCATTCTAATGATATAATTCTAAAAAATTTATTAAATGGATTCCACAAATTATCTCACATCTTTATACTTCATTTATATTTATTTTTATTTCAACTTAAAATATTAACTTATTTATATTTTAATTTTAA
>JANHAO010016278.1:0-14441 GCA_026873985.1 Saraca asoca | reverse complement strand
GGTGTTGCTCTATGCTACAAGTAGAGTAGAGTAATCCGATTTTACAAATTACTAATTCGATGCGCCTCGACATTCGCATCACTCAACCCAATGTTGCCTTATACTACAAGTAGTAAGTAGGTAGCTCGGTTATAAATTTTCTAATTTTGATTGGCCGTGACAACCATATCAATGGTTAGGTCACTGCAAGTAGACCATACCTAAAAGCTAAGACCAACAAAAAGTTTCCTATGCTATAGGCCATACACGCCTCGGATCACCATGCCTAAGACCCAAACCATTGAAAATAGAGAGGGCTTGACCAATGAGCCCATTAGGTTACTAAACCCTTGGAAACATAAGACTAAATCTAACAGTCTATAGCCTTAAAACTAACAAATAAAATTTTTGGCAACAAACAAGCACACATTATTGAACCAAGCAACAAAATACCAGAAACCCACAGAGCAAGGCATCCATAAAAAGTAGAAGCTTAGAGTCTGAGAAAACTTAATGTATCAAAGGAATAAGACAAGTTTTGAGAAAAGAACAATGAGCAAGACTAATCTCCGACAATCTAAATCCACAATATTTGATGGCAAACTTGATAAAGCAAGAAAGCAAAGAACGGTGGTGACTACTTGTGAGCTTCAGAAGTAAGTAAGAAGCAAAATGTCAGTTTTCAATAGTAACAAGTAAGAGGGAAAAGAGTTTTTCTCACCTTATATAACTTGAATGGCCTTATCATTTGATTTGGAGACTGATCGACTACCTTTGATCTGACGGTCCAGTGAATAACAGGGCTCGGTCATCACCACGGTAATGATCATAGGAAAATGTGCACATTAAATGTGATAATGATGGTACGAGTAGATAAAGTGACGAAATAAAAGTCTAAATGACGGCATGGCTGATCACAATCATCAGCTTTTACTAGCGAACTATAGCTCCTAGTCCGTAAATTACACTGAGAGTTGGGGGGCTAATGTTGTAGGTATTTTTAGAACTATACAAATAGGCTGGTAAAATCCCAATGGATAAGTCCAGCTACTAAAGGTCCAGCTCAACCAGGACTGAGGTTGTTGAAGCAAAGCATCAAGTCATCACATGCGAACTCAGAACACCAGTCAACAAGGGTTAGAGTAGTAACCTTAGGTTGTTAAGGACATGGTCTAGCCCGTAGATCGAAGTACACTCACTGTAGTTAAACTCGATGAGGGATCAATTTGTAGGAATCAACTTGCATGTGAAAATTTGTGAAGCAAAGCCGATTCTAGATTCTTTTCCTTTTTTTAAAACTATGTTAAGATTATACGCCCTAGTAACTATAAATAGGGGTTGAAATCCTTGTACAAAAAAGGAAAGAAAAACCCACTTAGACGATTACTATGCAAAAATATAAGCGAAGTTCGAACAACAACAAATAGATACAAAAAACTCTCCAAAAATAGACAGAGAAAATACAATAATCGTGGACTTAAGCATTGCACTTAGCTAAACTATGTTAAAAATATCTAGTGTCTCCTTCCTCTCTCTCTCTCTCTCTCTCTCTCTCTCTCTCTCTCTCTCTCTCTCTCTCAGTTTGTAGTTTAGGATTCTGAACTTAGGATGACTAAATTCACACATCAACAACTTTTTTAGTAAAGGAGAAACGATGTTGATTTTTACTTGCTAACCATTAAAGATGTTGGTTTTTTTATATAAAAAATCAACTTATTTTTATAAATAGGAAATTTAATTTTTTATCTATTTATGAATAAAAAATATTAATTTTTTGTACACACATTACTAGATTTATTTTATTTAATTTTATTTATGAATAAAATTATTATCTACTTATTGATTTTTTCTATTCCTAATCAAATAATTCAATTTTACTAAGATTATAGAATAATTTAAGAATTTAATTATTATTTAACAAGATAAAATAATTCAAGAATTTATGTATTATTTGACATCCTTATAGAAAAAAAAGTTGATTTTTTATTCAAAAATTGACTTCTTTTATCTAAAAAATATTTAATTTTTTGCTATTTATGAATAAAATATTTAATTTTATTTAATTTTTTTACAAGATTACTTAAATTATTTTGTCTAATTTTATTTATGAATAAAATTATTATTTGATCATTAATTTTTTATTCCTAATTAAATAATTCAATTTTACTACAATTACAGAATAATTCAAGAATTTAAGTATTATTTAATAGAAAGTTAAAGCGTTGATTCTTATTAAAAAAATCGATGTACAAAATCTGTTATTTATAAAAAGTTTTTACATGCCTGACTATCACTTTTGCTGTCTTACTAAGTTGAAATCCTATATCTCTACCCTCCATATTTAACGATTCGAAGGCACTCTTTTCTCTTACTCTCACTCTCTCACTAACTACAAAAAGCTAGCTCACTCTCACTCTTCCTTTCTCAATGATTTGAACCAATATTCTTCATTATGTTCCTCTTTGTTTTTGGGTAATAGCTGCTTTTCTTTTTTAATTTTATCCAAGATTGATGATGTATGGATGAGATAAATTATGTGCCCTAAATGTTTTTTTTTTTTAATTTTGGATCATATCAACCGGAAGATGTAACATGTAATAAAGTGGTTGACCCTAAGAAATTGGATGATTTACAAAGGGAAGTTATTGTTACGTTGTGTCAACTTGATTATGTGCTTATACTTGTTTATGTGTTTATTGTATATATATGCAACTATTTAATTTTTGCATATTAGTTTTGCATAAATTTGCAATACTTTGAAGGAAATCAAAGCCCTTATACTCAAGAAAAAATTGACAATAATTAGATATCAATGTTTAAGATTTCTCCTACTCAATTTGGTAAAATAATGTATAGACTTGTTATTTTGATATGTTTTGATTTTAATTTAGTTATATAATATTTTAAATTTTTTGTTGATCCAATAGAATGTTTGAAGTTATTAAAATTTGAATTATGTTAGGTGTTTGTAGATTTTGGTTTGACAGTTGTTTTTGCAAAAATGTAGCCAGCTACCAATAGGTTTCTATAAAAAAAAAATGTAACTAGCAGTATTTTTTTAAAGGAAAAAGACATCGATTTTTTACGCCTTTTGTTTACTAACAATGTCATTTTTTATAAATAACAAACATCTTTAGTGGTCATTAGTGATAAAAAAAAAAGACATCGATTATTTTGTAAAACTAACGTCTTGTTGAAAAAAGACGTTAATTTATGATAAAAATTGACATTTTCAGTAAAATAAAATATGGCAATTATTCATAAAAAATCGACATGTGAATTTTTTTTTCAAATAAAAAGACAATGACTGTATATTAAAAATCGACATTATTTCTTATTTCACACGTCAATTAAAAAATCGACATAGATTATTCTAACCCACCATGTCACTTAGATAGACATCGGTTCCCAAAATCGATGTGATATATGTGAAATAACTGACATGTAAGTGTGTTTTTGTAGTGGTGCAGATGTTTCTTCCTATTCCTAATAGAAAAAGGTTTATAGCTTTATAACTATATAATTCAACCTATTAGCAAATCAGATTTCATAATAATAATATTTCTTTCAAGTGTTTTTTTTTCTTTGAGACCATCAAAGAAATTTTTTACCACTTTCCACTATGTTAATTGGTATTAAGAGAAAGGATTAACCTTATTCAATGATAGCTAATAATAATGATAATTTTGTATTTGAAGGCTGACTCAATGAGCTTGTTACACAAGGTCAATTCCTTTAATTATCCCAAAACATTTGGAATTTTCCCAGAAGTACTCAACAAATCTTGCAAGACCTACTTGTAGTAGTTAAAAGACTAGAAATAGCATCAATTTCTAGAACTAGAATGATCAAAGCCTAATCTTTTAAACCAACATATGCATAACTACAAACTATGACAATAAGGATTGGAGCCTATCATTCAATTAACAGGCAATCGAAACCAAAACTTTTATAACCATCGGCCACAATATGAAGAATCAGAACCTGTCATTCAACTAGTAGCACAACAAAACTTCAAATGGAGGCCATATATAAACTAGCAATGTTGACAACCAATTTATAATGATGATTCTGATGAAGATGTTAATTTTCTAGCATTTAGGCATGAGGAAACAAGTCAAAATCCGGGCCTTGATAACTATAAGCTTTGAGTTGAGCTTTCTGCTTTCAATGGGCACCTTCATATTAAAGAATTTTTAGATTGACTATAAAAAGTGGAGAGATTCTTTGAAGCCATGAAAGTATCGAAAGAAAGGCAAGTCAAGATTGTAGCATATAAAATAAAAGGAGGTGCTGAAGCTTGGTGGGATAATGCTCATGTAGCTAGGTATCGATAAAGGAAAGATCCAGTTCAGAGTAAGAGGAAGATACACCGGTTGCTAATAGGTCGATTTCTCTCTATAGACTATGAGCAGATCTTATTTCCAAAATACCAAAATTGTCATCAATATGACAAGTCTTTGGATGATTATATAGAAGAGTATCTAAGGCTATAAGTATCCAACAACCTATGTGAAACTGAATCCTAGGAGGTTACTAGATATTTTAATAGGTTGAAACTCTCCATTCAAGACCATATGTCCTTTTACAATTTGTTTACTGGGGTAGATGCTTACACGATGGCTAGGAAGATTGGGACATAGTTAAAAACACAGTCAGCCATGTCTAGAAAAGTTTTTTCAAGTACACAATGTAGAATGCAACAAGTATAGAAGCTACAACCTTTCAATTATGAACTCATCATATAGAATCTTTAAATAGAAGACCAAGCAAAGCACTTAAGAACACTACAATATTTCGCCCAACTATCAATAAGAATCCATATGCCTGATCATCCATAAATAAGTGCTTTAAGCATGGTTAACCCTGGACATTGTTTTAGTGATTACTCACATAGAAAGGGTGTGATGATGACATAGAAGAGAAAGAGCTTTTTTTATGAAGAAATAATGGTAGAAAAAGCTTATACAGAAGGAGAAAGAGTGAACTTTGTTGTATAATGATTGCTATTCACCCTAAAACAAGAGGATCACACATAAAGCCATAACATCTTTTGCTCAAAGTGTACAATCAATCAGAAGGTGTGTAACATGATCATATATAGTGGGAGCAGTGACAATATTATCTCTAGGAAACTGATGAACCACCTTCAACTAAAACCAAGAAAGCATTATGCTTCTTATACAATTGGTTGGATCAAGAAAGGTGTTAAGTTAAAAGTAACTACAACTTGCTATATCCCTATATCCATTGGTGAATCCTACAAGGACACTGTAGTCTCTGATGTAGTTGACATGGATGCATGTCACATATTATTGAGACGGTCTTGGCAATACGATGTAGATGTCATTCATAAAGGAAGAAAGAATGTTTACTCTTTCATATGTGAAAAAGCAAAAATTATCATTAAACTGACTATAGAAAGGAAGACAAGATTCAAGGTTAATATGATGGAAGAAAAATATTCTAGTAAATCTATGAACCTTAATATCATGCTCAATACAAGGAATATGGATGGAGTGTATGTGTTGATTGAGTGAGGAAAGAATTCAATTAAGGTAGAAATTCTTGAGAAGTTGTAGCCATTATTTAAAGTTTTTGCAAACATCATGACTGAAGACATTCCAGATAGTTTGCCTCCAATGGGAACTGTGTAACATCAGGTTGATTTCTTACCAAGAGTTAGCCTACCTATATTGCCACATTTTAGAACAAACTCTCTGGAATCTAAAATTCTACAAGACAAGATAGAAAAATTGCTAAAGAATGGATTTATACAGGAGAGTACAAGTCCATATGTAGTACTAGCTTTGTTGACACCAAAGAAGAATAGAAGCTGGTGAATGTGTGTTGACAGTTAGGCTTTAAATAGGATAACCATCAAATATAGGCTTCTATTCCTTGATTAGACAATATATTGGATGGTTTATCCATTCAAAGGTATTTTTAAAACTTGATCTAATGAATGGTTATCATTAAATTTGAATAAGATCTGACGATGAATGGAAAATAACATTCAAAACAAAAGAAACACCAATGGCTTGTCATGTAATTTGGATTGTCTAATGTACCAAGTATCCTCATGAGATCAATGAATCAAGCAAGGTTATTGAATCGTAAATTGTATCGTGAATCAATTGGTCAAAACTTAGAAACATAATACTTCTATAACATATATATATATATATATATCATAAACTCAAAATTATAAATATTGAGTTTCAAAAGATTTGAGTCATATAGATTCAAAACAAATTTAATATATCATAAACAAATAACATAATAGTGAAGCACTCAAGTATTCAAAATTCTTCATTTCCTCCTTTTCAATTTCATCATCATCAATGTTCGCATCATCAATATCAACATTTTCAATGTTTCCTTCTTCTCCATTATCAACATCTAATCTCATACTCTCTTCTTCATTTTCCTCTTGCTCCTCTTCAATATCACAAGCATCCCCTTCCTCTTCTTCAACTTAAATAATAGATTTTCCCTTAGCTTGTTTATTTACAATAGCATTCAAGTTCCTTGGCCTTACTAATAAAAGTAAGGTTTTTCATTAGTTTATTCATTCTAATATATTAACTCTAATCAAAAGAAGCAGTTAGACAAAATACTACCTTTTCTTTTTCCATTACTTGGAGCTCATTTATTAAGGTTGAAGCATTCATGAACTTCCATCCATGAATTATCTTTTGATAAGCAAGGATTTTCTTTTTCGGTAATCCATTCATCATCCGATTCCATATCCAATAAGCAAATAGGATCATAAGTGTCTCCCTTTTTCTCTCTTATCTTTTGTCTAATTTCAAGTTGAAGATTATACTTGGCAAACATAAACGCATTTAATTTTTGTTATGCTAAATGATTTCTTCTCTTCAAATGTACTTCATCAAATGCGCTTCAATTTCTTTCACATCACGTAGTAGTACAAGTGAGATTTAAGACTCCTATAGCTAAAGTTTGTAATTCCTTGCACTTTCCTCCAAATGATTCCTACTAAAGATTTATGAAAGTTAAAAATAAATTATAAGTAATTAAAAAATACACAAGTCATAAACTAAAAATTAGCTTTGGCTAATTATTAAAAAAAAATCCATTACTATTGGTTGCTTTGTATCTTTAGTTACAATTGCCATGCTCATTCCAAAAAGCCCTTGAGTATTTGCAAATTTTTGAATTTGTTCATCAATTAGAAATTTTTCTCTTAAGTTAGGAAACATTCTCTCAAGTGTGGTTTATAAACCTAACCTCACTTCACTATTCACATTGAAGTCAGTGTCATAATGGCATCTGACAACTTAAGAAATAAAGTTAAAAATAAAGTTTTAATAAAAAATCAAAGAGTATTATTAAATTTAAATATTTGATATAACTTAATTGGGATTAAGAAAGTAAGCCACTGCATGAGACGCTTATAAAGTTGTAGGTTCCAATAAATGTCAATAATCTTTCACACCTTTTTATACTTTTCTTTCTTATTGTCAAAATTTGTAACTGTTTGCTCTTTGACTCTATCCATTGCTTCATATACATATGACATATATAGCTAGTTTTGAATCACCATTTGCAAGTCTCAATACACTAATAAGTGGTGTTACACACATTTAAGTAAGATTAGATAGAATTCCAAAACCTCTTATCTCTCATGACAATCTCTACTATATTTTTGTTTTCTTGTCTAGTTGCATATGCACTAGTAATCCATCTCCTTAAACATAGATATGACATCACACTTTCTATTCATAATAAACTTTAAAATAAGATAGGCGGCTATGTCGGAGATTCTGTCAAAGACATCAGGATGACCATAATGGAATCGCACTCTGCAATGTTAGGAATATGGAACACTTGCTGAGTAAGTAACATACTCATAATTGCCAGACCTCTTAAGTATAAATAAATAAATAAAGAAGAAAAATAGCAGAAAAGAATACAAATGGGAAAAGATAGAATAGCAAATCTGTAACAATGAATCACGTATGGTTAGTTTGTACTAAACTCAAAGGATACGCTAAAATCCGTTGACCAATGGTCACGAAGCTGGTTTCCTGGTTTGACATAAACCAAGCAAGTGATGATACACTGCAAAGCACGAACATATAAGCTTGCACTATAGTTGCCTTTGTAATTGCAATTTTTAAGTAAAAAAATATGCTGAGTCATGACAACATCTATTCCAGTCAATTCTAGCGCTTTCAGTAAATATATGCTCCCTCAGTCCCAAAATAGTGGGATTTCCTCTCCCAAGGTGTGTTTTCCATGAAATTCCTTCTGCACGTTTCTCATTTTGAAAGCTTCTTCAAAGTAATTGTCCTGAAAGGGAAAAAATGTGTAAAATTAGTTAATGACACAATGAGAACTGTTTAATAGTTGATACATACACAATTTCTGCAGCAAAATTACCTGATTCATGCCTATGGTCTGCAGGGCTTCGTTACCAGTAAATATAATGGCGTGATTTTGGTTTTCGGGCTTCCCATCACCAATCGCTGATGGAGAACCTGGAAGCTTGATGCCATATATTTCCTATTGAAACATTGGCATTAAATAACACTACTGGCAGTGCCTGTTGGTCAACAGTCAAACTTGTATTCTGGCAGATCCCAACTTTTTGGATATATAAACTAAGAAAACATGTGACCGAGTTGGGGACTTCGTAGAGCAGTGTAACAGTTAAATAAGTTATCTTATGAGAGAAGGTGTAAATGAGAATAAGTGAAAATCCCTAATCAAGAATACATATCTTAGTTTATATAAAGGAGTTATGCATAAATTTATGTTTTGGATTAAATCCATTCCACTAATTCTTGACTCAATGGAATGATTTTTTAAACTGTTAACTTTGAGTAACTTGTTCGTCAGGAACTGTCATAAATCATCTTAATTATTAGACTTGGATATATTACTAACTTCTTGACTAGCCAACGGTCATAGTCTAACATCTGTTTATTTTGGATTGTGCCGTATTCTTTTAAAATATGTTCCAAACCTGATCATACTTGTAACCTCCCTTGACAAGAACGGAGCAATAAACTTTTCCTACATTGTTTTTCTCCACTTCGTTTATGTAAGCAACACGAAGAGCCCGATATCTACAAGGGATATACACATACACATATACTTATTGTATATATCATGGATATTTAGATTGTACAAGGAACTAAATAGAGTTCAGTAAGTAGTTATTTTGACTTTGACTCGCTTTAACACCAACTTGAGAATATTTTTTGAGTAGCTTCCGTCTCGAGGATCCTTGGACTTTTTCTGAGCACCGTAGACCTGACATGAAACAACATAGGTGAATTTTAAATCAGCCAGACCTCGGGCACGGTCTAGATCCTCATCTGCACCTGCAAAGAAGAAAGCAAAGCACAGTTCATTAATGAACAACTTCTGGAATATGCTTTCGAAAGTTGAAACACATAATCAAAATTAGAAAACTGACATCCTGAATTATGGTCCAGTCTGTATTGGAGTTTCAGGCATTTCTATAGTACATGATTCCTCTCAATAGCATAAGGAAATATGAAAAAACAATGGTCAAATTGGAATCTGTAAAATAAATAATATCGACAATATATCATCTGGACCTGTTTGATAGAGTGTCTTGTTGGAAAATTGGAATAAAAGGATATCGGAGGGACACACCATATTCTTGGAATGGTTATATTCAGGATGATAAGTGCTCTTAATCCTTATATGAATAGTATAAGTGCTCCCTTTGATTTTTCACATTTTCCCTTCTTCATAGTTCATAACACAGAGAGAGAATTTAGTAAATCTTTCATCAAAGTTAAACAAACTAATCTGATTCGGCTGCGAGAACTCATTTACAAATAACAATATATATGTATAATTATTAGATTACCTGAAACTTGAAGACAAAAGAAAGCCAATCAAATATCTCGTCTCGTTCAACTCCCTCCATCGCCGCAAGCCCTCATAAAGCATTACGTGCAGCCTTGATCAATATATATCATACAATGGAAGAATGTTGTAGGGTCTGTATCTTTTCCTTTCAGCCTTAACTTTCTCCGCATATACTTAAGTCTGATAATTAGAGAGCATTCTTAGCAAGAAACATACAAATGTCAGTTAGCCTAGTCAAACAGCTAACAAATTTTTTGCTTAAATTCTTCCTCTTGCGTGAGTATGTCATACAGCAAAGTATCATCTATCTCTATGCTTCATCACAAGAGTAACTAACAATGTAATAAGGGATTGCATAGGATGAATTGATTTTAAGATTTTATATCTTTTCAAATCATTTTTTTTAAAATCTTTTTTCAAATTTCAAATAATTTTATTACTTTGAAAACAAATGACTCTCAAATATATTGCAGAAAAATAAAAGAGTAAGAATAGAGATATTCAAATACAAATTTTTACAATTATTCCGTTGAAAATCTATTTCAAACCACTCTTTAAGCTTAAAATAAGTTTTACTCAACTAAGATTTGTCTTTCCAAGTTTAAATGAGGAAATCTTTTGAGATATCATACTCAAAATAAAAAATACAAGAGATACCATATTCTTTTTTGCTTAGGATTTACTAGCCTTAAAATTTATTTAAAAATTTGAGATGAAATGAAAAAGAATAATAAAAACTCAAAAGTTCATAATGCAAATTGAAGCTTTAAAGGCAGAAAATCATTTAAATTTATCTTAAGAAGTTGTAAAAGAGTAAATAGATAAATCTTTAAAGAAATAAGTGATATTTACTTTTTAGAATTTAGAATTTGCATTTAAAGAAATGAACACATAAGTTATTTATAGTAAAAAAACTACAAGTGACTGTTATTTCGAAAGTTACTCTAGTCAAATCAACTTGCAATAAATGCAAGGCTCTCTGTAAAATTTTTTTATCTTCACAAGTTAATTCATACTTTGACTCACATGCCCAACTTTAGGATGGTGCAATTCAATTCACATGCATACTTCAAAAATTGCAAACCAAATCGTCTACAAAGTAATGCCTTCGGATAAAATTCAAAGGCCTGCAATTTGAAATGCATGTATAAATCAAAAGCTGCGAATCGAATTGCTTGCAGTGTTATAATCTTTGGCAGAATCTAAAGGACAGCAATTTGACACATGAGCTTAAGATTTGTAAAATTCAAATTGTTGTTTTAGAAATTTTTGAATAAAAAACATTTTCAAACAATTTCAAAACATTTTGTTAAAATTAAAAACATATTTTTGTAAGTGTAAAACTTGTTAAATCATTTAAGAATATGAAAAAAATATATATTTTTAAAGAAATGTTTCAAAATTCTTTAAGCAAATTTTAAGGTAAATACTTCTTAAAATCAATTTAAACTTTGACAAAAATTTAAACAAATCTTAACAATTATATCAAAATTTTACGCCAAGTCTAATCTAAATTTTCATCAAGCAATCTAAAACTTTCCAAAATAAAAATACTAAAAATTTAACACAATTAGTTCATTCAAAAAATTTGTTATCATCAAATAAATTATAAATTTTTTGCAAATAGAGGCTAGAGTCAATAATTATAATTTACATGGTGATTAAAATGAATTGATATACAAAATCTGCGAAATAATTACAAGTTCAGGATCAAGCAAGCCCCACGCTTTGATGTTTTCATTCCCAACTTTTTCCTCGTAGAATCTTTGGTGATATAACTGTAGCTCCTCAAAACTAATTTTCTTATCCTCTTCAAATAAGAAATCAAAATGTGCGAGATGTTAATAACTGCAGGACAACAAGATTAATCAGTCAATCTACGTATCCCTTGGAGCAGTTGCCATAGATTGATCTTGAACTGGAAAACACCACGTTCACTTCAGTCTTGACCCATTTCACAAGCCTTCTCAAATGCATAGGAGCGGCCTAATCAAAGCAATAAAGCAAATTTGTATATTTATAAATAGGGAGAGAATGAGTGAGTGATCTGTTTCATTATTTCTCACGTATGCATGACTGAGATTAAGTTTTAGAAAGTGGATTCATTTTTTTCATTTTTTCTTTCCTTTCAAACCATGTCATGTTTGCATGTGTGAATGATATCATGAGCAGCAGACTACGTGAATGATGCTAGTTTTGTTGGAACACAGCGATTGGCTACTTTGGGATTCATGTTCTCAGTATCTTTGTCGTTGAAAGACTGTTCCTCAATGTCATTGGCAGCAGGAGGACAGCAAGAGAGGGTGGTGCACACTCATCGTCAATGGCGGCATCCTTCTTATCATTTGAGCCACTCGGAGTCGCCATTTCTTAAAACTGGTTAAGCTCCACTTCACTCAATTACCCAACCAATGCAAATCATGTTCTCAAACATTATCACTAACAAACTCATTATAATAAGAATGGAAATAAGATTAAGTGGACAAGACATTTAACACACTCTTCTAAATGAAGTGTGGAAGAAACGTAGGAGATGCTTTGATTGTGAGTAGGGCACTTATAGGCATTTTGAAATTCGCTTTGAGAATAAGAAAGGAATTGATTAAAGAATTTACTTCGTTAAAAAAGGACATAAAGAGATAAAATGTGTACTGAAGAGACATTCTATCTTGCTCTTGAATCAATAATTGTTTTTTAATTCTAAAAGAAGAGAGATAGATTGACTCCAGACTTATAAAAATATACAAATTTTCTATTTTCAAATTTGTATTTTTTAATTAAAAAAACCCTTAATGTAGTAAGATAAAAATTCTCCCGTAAAGATGCTCTATCCATTTTTTAATGCCGCTATGTGCTTTTGCTTTTTCATGGGAAGATATCAGGGAATATAATTTAACAAAGGAAGTATCACTGAAGCTTTAGAGAGAATTTAAGATGGATCCCAAGCGTTTCACTTTTGTTAAATCAACAGTTTGTCACAATCATATGATATCGACGTTAAGACTTAAGACTAGGGAGAAACTTTCCGGAGAATTTTCTCACTTTACCAGTGTCAGCATAATAGTTGTACTTGCAGTCCAACATTCCTTTTTTTTTTTTTTCTTCAAAATTTTGTAGGTTGAGTGATGCTACTTGTGTAAATACCTTTTTGTTTCACATGTGACTTGTCGGACTAGATTGATGGATGAATCATGCTCTTTCAACGTCTTATAGTTTTATACTTGTAAGCATATGATGGGTTTATGCAGAAATGTTTTTCATACATAGCATTTCTCAAATTCGGGTAGTTTTAGGCAGTATCGATGATAATATATTTGTCCTCACACATGAATATTTGATATAACTGTTGTATATTCGATGATATTATGGAGCTTGAAAAGTGTCTCCACAAACCAACGCTACCGTGTGTCCAGACAAATGCTCTTCTACAATGTCAAGTTACAAGGCATCTAAACCAGTGACATGTATATGTATGTATGTACAATGCAGACATGTACAAAACCATAGATAGGAGTACCAAATAATGAGCAGAGATGGCTGCCATATGGAATAAAAGGGGATAAATCAGGAAATTTGTGGCAGCCATACTTCTGCTCTTCAATGCTTATATGAAGAAAAGTCCAAATATACTGCCTTCAGTGCCCTGGTCGGTCACAATGCATCATGTACACTGGGCATATGCATTTGGTTGCAACATTTCTTCAGTTGTTGGAACATCCAATAAGGCTCAATTATTAATGAAGTTTACTCATATAGGACTTGCTCTTGATCCCTGCAGTGTAAGATAAATCAAGCTATATTTTCAGTACAACAGCATGTAATTTCAATGGGGACAAAGTGGTGGCATGAAGTCACAACTATTGCACGCTTACAGCTCACAACCACATCATTCTGAACTCGGTATAAAAGTGGAAAGAATGATAATGAATCAATTGTGTTGGTTCAATGTTGTTGCTGAAGAATTTGGTTCCAGTAGCAAACCATGCTATGTGAAGGTTATATAAACAGGCAGCATATATGAAATGAGTTAGGAGTTACAATAACAGAAACCTGGTTTTTTGAACTGGTTACAGTTGCCCAGCTCTGAGGTTGATTTGTGCTAGATGCCCCATGGTCATGACTAATGAAAGTAAATGCTCTTGGTTGTTCTTGTCTATGAATTTTATTAGGGGGTGGCAATTCTTTGATGATCCATAACAAATAAGCTGATGCTACAGAAGAGCCTGAAAAATTAAACAAAAAATCATTTGCAGAGGGTTTCTAGCTTAGTTTAGACTAGCAGTTTCCTCTTATTGACTTATTTATAATGTCTGCACACAAATAAATTCAGCTTGATTATGACAGGCAGAGTGGTTACCTATAAAATGGTACAAGACCAAATACATTAATGCTTTAACTCCATATACGATCTTCAGGTGCCAAGGATAAAAAAGCTGTCAAAAAGTTCGAAGTGAAATTAGAGTACAAGTACAGAAATTTATGGAAACACAACTATACAAGAAATAACAACCAGGCTGCCAGAAATAAGCAACTTACAGGAATATCTATGAGAAGACCTACTAAAGCACTTGAACAAAAACATATAA
>JANHAO010016277.1:0-14438 GCA_026873985.1 Saraca asoca | reverse complement strand
GACTTTAACAGGTATCTTGCTAACCTAGAAGAATTTACACAGGCTCTTCTAAACCTATATAGATTTCTAACACCTAGAAATCCAAGTAAAAGAAATTAAATCAAAGAAGGAATTGAAAGAAGGAATTGAAAATACAATACCAAAGTTTGAGATGCAAATCTCAAACAAACTACAGTAAAACTCAAGAAGTCTTTGATCCAATAAGATTGATGAAATAGAGAGAAAAATCGTTCTTAGCCCTTTCTTAAATGTTTTTGCACTCAATTGTATGGAAAAATCATGTGAGAACGTTTATCTTGGAAAGGTAGTTATGATGGAATAACGGTTGTAACCATCTGTAACAGAAAAATTGAATTTCAGTTACTGCATCAAAGTAGCATCGATTATAGTTTGTTATTCACTAATACATCGAAATGAAATCAATCTACAGTCTATTATACATAGTCTTCATATCGATTACCACATCGAAGTAATCGTATTACCCAACCTTCAATAAAAAGTTTTTCCTTCACACATTGAAATGACTTTGATTGAAACATAAACATTTCAAAAAATTCTTCAACATATCGATGTCACATCGAAGTATGATGTAAAAAATTATTTTTAAGAAAAATTATTTTCTTCAAATAATTTCTCTATTTCATTTTTTTTATTAAAAACATTGTATCAAATACTTTTTGAGTTTATTTACAAAAGATCCTATTAAAAAAATAAGTCCTAAAAACTAAACTTGGATCTCTTAAATCTTGAGTCAAATATCTTTGAATCTGCAAACACTAAAATGAATTGTTAGATGTAAAAATTATAAAAATTGTTTTGCAACATTAAAACCAAGGAAAATGTGTAGCTTAGATTAGTCTAGGCTAACAGATAGCATTTTCATGATATTTATATGTCATTCTGTAATGATGTAATAGTAATTTAAAACCATATGGAATGCATTAGATTACAATAAGGTAATGTAACTATTATAGAAGTTAATTAGAACTATTTACTTATCCCAAAATTTAGAGGGAATAACGAAAGAAGTAGAAAAGAGAACACTTTTTGATCTCATGTTTATTTTGGATTTCGTATATTGTTGAAAGAATTAATTGAAGCATAAATTATTCCAATTTTGGCCATATTGTGTTGAATTTTTATATGCATATACTTGATTTCAACCAAATGCTTTATTTTGTTAGTTTTTGCTAGTATATGTAATGTGAATGAATCCCTAAGCAATATATTTCCTACTAAATAACAAATTTAAAATCATGCATGCTAAGCCCACTGTAAAGCAATCCTCCTTAGTTTGGTACAAGTAATAAATTAGATAAATCTGGAATCATGCATCTAATTATTGGAAAAATTAGATCAAAAGCATCAAGTATACATAATAAAATTTTTTAATTTTTTCCTAAGTATAGATCATGTTGTTTGAAAATCCATATATAAAGTTTTTGTACAATTCAAATAACTTAGAATTATACCTTCACAAAAGTTATTCTCGAAATCCTTGGTTTCAAAACCTAAATATGGTCTCCAAGCAATTCCATGAACTCTCCAACGAGTCATATGATCAAGTTCTCCAAATTGTCTTTAGGTAACTCCTTCAAATTTGATCTCTAATGCCTATGGTGATCCACACAAACTAATTGGATTCAAAGCCTCCACCAATATTCATGCAATAAATAGAGTAAGAAAATCAATTCCTTATCTTAAAAAAGGTTATCTCTCCAAGGAATCACAAATTCATTCAGTTAGGTTTGGTGTTTAAATGCATAGAGGAGAAAAGATCACACTAAGAAAGGTTTTTAAGCACAACACATGTGCTAGGGACAATTATTGTCTTGTGTTCTCACTCTCAAAGGGTTGGCATCTCTCTTATTTAAATAGAAGAGATTGTAACACAATCAAGAGTAAAGAGTAAGTATAAATGGTGCACAAGCTAAGGTTTCCATCATTTGTCTTGTCCATTTCTCTATGTAGATAGGCTGCATAGCTAGGGTTGGTATTCTAAGCTTGTGTGCCATCCTTTTGGCCCAAGGAGTCCATACTCCTTACTTATGTCATAATGAGTCCAAACTCATTAACTCTCATACACCCTCTCTTTTTTATCCAATAAGCTCAAAATACATATCCAAACCATAAACTCTCTTATACAATAATTCTCAAATTATTTTTAATTTATTAATTAAAACAATTTTCTAAGTAAGGAATTATTCCTCCATTTATAATTTCCTCTAGAGTTAATATAAATGTTTTTACAACTTTCAAATATCAACATTGAAAATTTGCTACTATTTAATAATTGTAATTGCTATTAGAATTATAAAATTATTGATTAATTAACACTTCTAATCATATCAGAACACTCAGTTAATTATTTTAAATTTTCAAAATGTTCACTAGTTCAACACTTAAATTCAAAATATTTTGCATTCTAACTCTTCTTTTGACTTTGGATCAAAGAGATTCTATTGTGTGTGACTTATTAGGTATCCATGGATGTGGGCAATGAATTTATTTACAAACTTCTATAAGTTTAATTGAATTAAAACTCTTTTGAATTCAAACACAATTTTCCTAAGTTGTTAAATCATGATTGACTTCTAGAGAAGCATCGTGACCACCTAAATGTCAAGAATAGACTTTTGGAAATCTAAACATTTTGTGACAAGGTGTTAATGTGTAATTCAATCCTTTCATCTCTTGATAATCAAATAAGACTTATGTTACATTTGACTGGATGGAATGGATAAAAAGTTTATTTAGTATGCACTATAAAATGGGAATGCCCATTTCCTAAGGAATGACCACTCCATCAAATGATAAAATTTCCATTTCATCACAAAAGCAATGGAATGAATCATTCCATCATTCATTGATTGGTTTTTTTTACACATTTTTCATATATTTAAAAATTATCCTTATATTAATAAATAAAATAAAATAATGTCATCTTTTTAATACTTTTACCATAAAAATATTTTGATAATTATATTTTTAATAATAAAATTTAAAATAAAATATTTTATATTATTTAAAAAATAAATATTATTTATTGTATAAAATTATTTAATATATAAAAAATCAATGAATTCAAATTTATTTATTAATATATAAAATGAGTTAAAATTATGAAAAAAAAATAAAACATACTTGATATCATGACCCAATTTTCTGACTATGACCAGTGTAAGTATCAATTTCTCAATCGATAAGCACCAGCTTATAACCTGTTTATCATGTATTTTTATTCTTGCTTACTTCAATAATTCTTAAACATTTTAATCAAGTTCATTTGCTTGGTTATGGAACCACAAACTCATGGAAAGAAAAAGTAATTCATTAAAATACATACATATATACATATTTGGAATAATGGACATTATCAACAGTATCCAAGGTTACCCAACATCTACCCAAAACCTACATAAGCAAAATAAAGGTTAGTTTAACCTATAACATGAAAAGGATCAAAAGTATAGGTTAGACTAACCATGTCTTCAACGATCTTATGGCCATATTATATACAATTTCAAAAGGTTAGCAAAAACATAAATGGAAGATTCTCAAGGATCAAACCATCATAGGGCCATCATTAATAATATATTTGGGGATTGTAGAGGAAAGATTTTCACTTTGTGGAGAACCTCACAGCTTTTCAAATTCATAATAACTATATAATGCACTTTAATCTTATACATGCCAAGCGAACTATCTAAAATGGTGGTGAAAGTGTCTGCAATTATCTTCATAGGGTCATTATCCATCTTACTTTCCAAAAGTAGGTTTAGCTGCTATATCTTGACAATTTAAAAAAAAAATATATCCACAGAAGAATGAGTCTGAAGCTCAGTGAGATAATTCTTACCAAACCTACAAACTCTTTTAATAATAATCAACACATTTATATCCACACATCACAATTATATTATTAATTCATATTTATATACCAGGTTCTCTAATCAAGCCATTTAGTTTCTGAAAAACTTACCTTTACATATTATTGGATCACATCATCTATAATACATTGTAATGAATCATGGGTTCTCATGGTTTTAAGCCATCATTAATTTTAGCATATGGTCAAATTACATTTCAAGATTTTCTAAGTTAACAATTCAGATAAACAACAATAAAATAACAATCATAAATCCTCTTGTTACTCTATTCCAACCTTATCATGCAGAAGTCCAACCTTATCCCTCCAAGCTCCTTCCTTATACCACTTTCTATATTGGAATGCACAGGTTTGAGATCTAGTTCATTTTCTCCATCTCATTATCATCAATTATCATTCCATAACCACCAATCACATTTTATCATCATCAATTACAATTCACCTTATATCTCATGAGGACATTCTCAAAATTATAGTGATATCATCTATTTAATGATCAAATTCCACCTTTGTATTTAGTCTCAAATTCATTCACATTGATCATGAATTTCATTACCCTAATAATCACATATTTGAATCTCACTACCACGACAATTGTCAATATTTCTATCATAGGATTATGTATATATAATAATTGTATTCATTGATATTGTTTTATGAGTTATTCTCCTAGGGTTTCTTAATTGTTTTACTTGAATTAGTTGAGATTCGTATGAGATTAGTCCAAAGGAAATTTGAGAATTTCTTAGGAAGAAGTAAATTTCTAGGCTGAAAAGAATTCAAAAATTTTGAAGGTGTAATCAGAATCACAATCATGATAATGGATAAAAATTGAGTAGAATCGTGATTAGGATTAAAGGGTTCAAGTATGAAAGATTTGATTCAACTCGAAGGGAATCAATTAAAAATGCAAGTTTGCTCATCAAAATGTGCAACCATTTAGGAAACCCAACTACAAACACAATCAGAATCATGATTAGGATCAAAGAATAAGGTAGGAAGATTCAATTTGAATCATAGGAATCTAGTTTGATTTCTGATTCGGATTGTAAGAACAAAATGGATGGGTTTTTGTGGGCATGATCGTGAATGTAGTTCAAAAACTGCAATTCAACTCACATGAATAGGAATTTCATGGCAACAATAGAAAAATAGGGGAAATAACTTGTAATCCCAAACCACCTCATAAGAATTCAACATAACATAATTTAGACACTTAAACATATATAAAACTTAACTATTCCAACAGAGGTCTAACCATTCTATCAACCCATCCATTCAAACTCAAGCTTTACCATAAAATCATGAATATCCATTTCCTTCAACTTCATCATTATTCAACAAATAACAAGCAATAAACACATTATAGTTTCCAAGAAAGGGAAGAATTACTCACCTTGATAGCTGAAACAAGAAATCATAACTAGTTTCACAAAATCTTCTATACTTCTTTAAGAACAAAAAGAAGAGTATATTAGTTTTAGATTTTTCCCAAGGTTTTCTCTCTTTAACTAATCATATATAATTAAATATAGTTCCATGGCAACAAAACAAGCTATATCTAACAAATTCAGGATCTAAAACACCAGAAAAATTAAGTTGATTCATGAGTTGAACAGTGTTATAAATAGTGGCTAAATTTAAAAAATTCATAACTCAAGTTTTTCTCCATGAATCAACAAGGTCTTGGTAACAATTTAAAGAGGAATCAACTGCAAAAATAAGAGAAAATAATATAGAAGAATAAAAGCTTACCTAAATAGAGAGAAAGATAGTGCAAATTGGAGAAGTAATTTTGCATGGTAGTAGCCAAAGATAGGCTAAGGAAGAAGATAATAAACCAACTAAAGAAGGGAAAATTGGGAAAAGAAAAAGTCAACTCAATTCTTTGACTTTTTGTTATTAATAAACTTTCTTATTTTTTAAATTTCAAGTTTGAATTTAATGTACTCAGCGATTACCAATGGCCATGAAATTTTAACGCAAATTAACTAAGCTAATTACCTTTGTAACAATAATAATTTTACACCTGTTGGGTACTCATAACCTAGTTTTGATTCTTCCAAAATTTTTTAGAAATTAATTTCCTGATATCATGAATTTTGCTACATAAGCATTCAAATTGAAACTTTAAATCTCTTGAAGATTCCTTAAACTCATATAATTTGTTTCTATCATATTATGATATTGCGTGTTTCAAAATTTACAATTTCAAAATTCTAAAAAATTTAATTTCCCCCTTTTTAGATTATAAAGCTATTTTATTGCCAAAATTAATTTTTAGAAAATTCAGGCTATTGTACTTGAAGAACAAAAAAAATAGAATGAAATGTTGTATAACTTAAAAAATTGAAGCTTTGCATGTTCTTTTATTAGTTTTAGATAAATATTTTATTTTAAGCATATTATTATAATTGATTACTTTTTTCCATTTTATTCCTACAATGTTTTATTGTACTAAAGATAAAAATAGAATGGAATGTCCACTCCATTCCTAACCTTACTAAACATAATTATGAAATGGTAATTCCATTTCATTCCATCCAACCAAACGTAACATTAGGATATGGTTCAAATGTCAATTTGAATATCCAATTATAGGTGCATGTCTAATGACTATGTGCTATCTTAGATTACATAAAACTCCTATCTTAGACCTTTTATATCAATATATAGGCCTATAATTTTGATCATAGTACAAGTATCAAAATATCTTTTAAATATCTTTCCTTGTTACTAAGTAGGATGAATTCTTTCTTGATCAATCATTACTTTCATGTATTTCATAGTGCACCTAACTATTGTTCATACCTACTCTTTAAGAGTGTAAGTCTAGAATAATATCAAAACACACATTTCTATATATAAAATACTATGTTAATCTCAAGTCCAATGATCACTTACACCATCTTTCACATGAAACATCTATTGACACATGATAACATTCCATATGATTTCTCATGGTGGGTCAATCCAATCATATGTTCCGTGACATATACCTATATGTCTTGTCTAGATATTAGGATATTCACAATGTATGAGATCATTTCATTTTTCTAGAAGAATGTGACATGACATATATTAGTTTACTCATGAATAATTGATATATATTTTTTTAATAATTCAACAAGTAGGGATATTTAGAAATATAATTATATATATACATATATTTATTATCTCATAATTACAATCCCAATTTTAATTAATTTATACACAATTATATTTCAAAGACTTTATTTAATATAGTACACATATATGAAAACATATATATATATAATAAATTAATAAAGAAGCTAAAATATCGTGTTTATCAAATATGCTAAGATATATAGTTTCTATGTCATTACAACTCCTTGTCTCTAGAGCATCTATAATAACAATCTTTCACCTGACTTAGAGCCAATCACCCTTATATCTTATCCTAATTCTTTATAAATGATGATCAAGGTTCTACTAAGATAGAGGCTTAGTGAGGGGATCAACAACATTGTCATCTATGGGAATTTGTTATATTCTAATTTTATCGTGCTCTATGATCTCTTTGATCAGATGATAATGCATCATAACATGTTTAGACCTTTGATGAGACCTTGGTTCCTTAGTTTGTGCTATGGTTCTATTGTTATAGCAATAGATATTTATTGGATTAACAATGTTAAAAACTACCCCAAGTTCAATGATGAACTTCTTTATCCAAATAACTTCCTTTATTGTTTAAGAAGCAGTAAGGTATTCAGCTTTAATTGTAAAGTCTATTGTGGTATCTTGCTTGGAACTTTTCCAACATACCCCACTTCTATTAAGAGTGAATACAAATCTTGACTATGATTTGTAATCATTTTGATCTGACTAAAAACTTGCATCTATATAACATTCGATTCTTAAATCAAGGTCTTTTCTATATATCAAGAACATATCCTTTGTTCTTCTCAAGCAATTAAGGATAATCTTGGTTACACTCTAGTAACTTTCACCTAGATTGGCTTGATATCTGCGAGTGACACTTAGTCTATAGAAGATGTCTAGCAGTGTACATAGTATGTCATACATGATTGATCCTATTACCAATGCATTTTTGTTCATCTTTTGTCTTAGGACATTGTTTTCTAGATAAGTGAACATCATGAGACATAAGTAAGATCCCTTTCTTAGACCTATCCATGCTAAACCTTTTTAGCACTTTATCTATGCATATGGATTGTGAGAAGCCAAGCAACCTTTTAAATTTATCACTATAGATCTTCATGCCCACAATGTATCTTGCTTCTCCTAAATTTTTCATGAAGAATATTTTAGACATCTATAACTTGATAGATTGTAACATAGGAATGGTGTTTCCTATAAGCAATATGTCATTTATAAACAATAATAGGAAGATGATTGCACTTTTACGAACCTTCTTGTACACACATAGTTCATTAACATTTTTTATGAAGTCAAAAATTAGACTACTTCATCAAAATGGATGTCCAAGTTCATGAAGCTTGCTTTAGTCCATATGTAGATCTCTATAGCTTGTATACCTTGTGGGGTTCAGTCTTAGAAACAAAGCCTTTAAGATGTATCATATATATATTCTCTTTCAAGTTTCATAAAGGAAAGTTGTTTTGACATCTTTTTGCTAAATCTCATAGTTATGGTATACAACTATCGCAAGTAAAATCCTAATAGACTTTAACTTGGAAACTGGCAAAAAGGTTTCCTCATAGTTAATACCTTGTACTTGCCTATAACCTTTTTGCTATAAACCTAGCCTTATAGGTTTGTACTTTTCCATCTATATCTATCTTTCTTTTGAAAATCCACTTACACTCAATGGGTTTTATTCTTTTAGGTGCAGTGACCAAGTCCCACACTTAACTTTCATGCATTGAATCCATTTCGGATTCCATAGCTTCTTGCCACTTCAAGGAATCAATATATAATATTGCATCCTGGTAACTAGTAGGTTCATTATCTTGAACAATTGTTATGTCATTCTTTTGCATGAGGAGAAAATCATATCTTTCAAGTTCACAACATTCCCTACTAGATCTCTAAAATACAAATGTCATTTGAGCTTGATTACTTATTTCAACCCTTTGAGATACTTGATCAAGCTTATTCTTAACCCTGTGATCTATGTTATATTATGGTTCTTGAACCTTTTCAAGTTCTACTTTACCCCCACTAGCCTTTTCAAGGATAAACTCATTTTTCAAGAAAGTAGTGTTTGTTAAAACAAAGACCTTTTGCTCAACAAGGTGGTAAAAGTAGCAATCCCTTGTTTCCTTAGGATATCCCATAAATAAGCATTTATAACCTTTAAATCCTAGTTTGTTTGTGATGATCCACTTCACATAAGCAAAGCATCCTTAAATCTTCAAATGTGAAAGACTTGGCTTCTTTCTAAACTAAGTTTTACTTTACACCCACTAGCTTTTTGTAGGATAAACTCATTTTCCAAGAAGGTAGTGTTTGTTAAGACAAAGACCTTTTGCTCAACAAGGTGGTAAAAGTAGCAATCCCTTGTTTCCTTAAGGTACCCCATAAATAAGCATTTATCACTCTTAGATCCCAATTTGCTTGTGATGATCCACTTCACATAAGCAAAACATCCCCAAATCTTCTAGTGTGAAACACTTGGCTTCTTCCCAACCCATAGGTCATATGGAGTCTTATCAATAGACCTTGTTAGGATTGGTTAAGGATACATGTAGCAATTTGTAAACTATAGCTTCAGAAAGAGATTAATAAGGTTGCAAAGCTCATCATGGACCGTACCATGTCAAGCAAAGTACAGCTTTTTCTCTCTAAAACATAATTCATTTACGGCATTGTAGCTGGAGTCCATTATGATAGAATTCGAAACTCCTTTAAATAATACATAAATTTTTGGCTTAAGTATTCTCCATCTCAATTAGGTCTAAGTGTTTTGATACTTTTTCTAGTTTGTTACTTAACTTCACTTTTGAATTCTTTGAAATTTTTAAAGGCTTCAGACTTATATTTCATCAAATACACGTGCCTATACTTAGAATAATCATCAATAAAGGTAAAGAAGTAGAAATATGCACTTCTTGCTAAAGTAGTCATTGAAGCATATACATCACTGTATGTCAACTCTAGTACTTCTTTGGCATATTCACCCTTTCTAGTAAATGGTTTCTTTGTTATTTTCCCGGTGAGACATAACTCACAAGTTCCATATGATTTGCAATCATATGGGTCTATGTATCCATCTTTATATAGCTTTGTGATTCTAATTTTATTAATATGACTAAGTCTACAATGCCAAACATAGGATAGATTTATAAATTCATTAAACTTTGATTTCTTATTTTTGATAGTTAAGGTCTCTTGCCTTAGTTTTAGAATATATTATCCATTAACAAGTTTTCACTACCATAAAACATGTTAACATGTAAAAAAGAACAACTCTTGTTCTTAAAGGTAAAAGCAAATCTCCCTTGGTCTAAACAAGAAATGGAAACGATATTCTTAGAAATTGTAGGAACATAATAACAATTATTTAGTTGTAGAATTAAGCCTGTAAACAATTAAAAAAGGTAAATTTCTACGCTAACATCAACAACTTTTACTCTGTTCCTGACGTGATGATCCATTTCATCTTTCTACAACTTTTTACTATTTCTTAGTCTCTATGCATCATTACAAATGTGTAAGTCACGACCAATATCTAATTCCCAAGTATCAGCAGAACAATAAGACAAGTTTATCTCTATCACAAGGGCATTTTCACTAGAAGTAAAAGCTTTTCTAAGCTACTTCTACTTCATGGTCTTGAGATAAGCTTTATAATTTTGCCTTCAATGGCCTTTTGCTCCATAATGATAGCAAATGCCTTTAAGAGCCTTCTTTTTGCCCTTCTTTTGTACACCTCCTTCAAATTTCTTAACTTTAACCTTAGACTTCTTCTTGGGCTTCTTCTTCTTTCCTATTTTGGGCTTAAAAAAAGTGCTGACCATCAGTACAAATTGTTCCTTCTTAAAAGTTGTTTTACTAGTTTTAAGCATATTAAGTAACACTGCAAAAAACTTATTCATGAAGAAATTCATGACAAACTACTCATATGACTTAGGAAAGGAATATAATATGATGTTCACTGCATAATCATTATTAATTACATGATTGAGTTAGGTTAATCTCTCTATAAGCCTAATCATCTTTAGCACATGAGTTACAATATATGATCCCTCAACTATCTTGCAGTTGAATATATCATGAGATAACCGATATTATTCAATATGAGCATGCCCTTTGTATAACTCAAAAAAACGTAGAATCATCTCAAAAAGTGTCATATTTTCATGTTACTTCTAAAGTTCAAGAGAAATCAAAGCTAGCATCACTTACGATGCTTGTTCAGCATCTTTCTGATGTTTCTTATAAGCATCAAAGTCAAAAACTTGCATACTCATAAGGACGTTCAGATAGAGGTACAGGAGATTCCTTATCAAGGATGTAGGCTATCCTTTCATGCTTAAGGACAATCATCAAATTTCATAATTAGTCCACATAATTTGGGTTAGTTAGCTTATTATTAATTAGTATATTTCTTAAGGAGATGTTATTCATCATTTTAACAACCTTCAATAAGAATAGAACAAATTAATATCTAAGCATAATATTTAATTTCATATGAACTTTAATAAAATAAACTCCTACTATTTTCTTTAATTCTAATAACCCTTTGTCTTATAAGTAAATTGTCATGTTGGATGATAATCTTAGTGGTTTAAATCCCGGTTTAATTTATTTGAACTTGATTGAGGTTAAGGAAACCAAATAAATTAGACTAGGTAGATAACTTGTCAATTACTTCTCAATGTAACTCCTAATCGTTAGGTTGACAACTCTTTATCATTTATTATACATTACATCAAGCATTACTAATAACCCTTTATTTATAACGTTCAAAGTGAAATTTAATCAAGCCCAAATATTGTATAGCCATGACGGGGCCATCTAAACTATACATTTTTGCTAAGATAAAACCATCAAATAGAAGCATCATTTATGTTCTAATTATAATAACATGATCGATATAGTGTAACCCTAATGAAGGCCAATAAATTATCACCAAATCAATTTCTGATTATCATTATTTTGATGGGTGGCTATTAATCATGTTTTTAATATGTAACTTAAATTAGTGAGGGATTTTTTAATTAGTTCAGGGCTTAATTATTTAAAGGTCTTGTGTATGTCATGCATACATATGTCACACATACATCAACTAGTCTATGTCACACAAGCATCATATTCATATCACAATATACATCACATGCATGCATAACATATATAAGATGATTATAGACTAATTTAAAATTATTTACTTTGAGCCATAAAAGAGAAAAGCTATATGGAAAACGCTTTTTGTCTCCACAAGCCATGCACCATCAAGCTTCAAGTGCCTTTGTCTTCAATAGCTTACAAAATAAAATAAAATATCCTAATTCTATCCTATGTAACTAATTACATCATATAAAAGAAATCTTGAGTTATATTCAAGAGGAGTGAGATGAGAAAAGAATTTTACATTCAAAAGTTGAAAGAAGGGCATGACACACAGACCCTATTTAATAAAAAAAATAAAAATTATTACCTAATGAACTCAAATAAAGAAATTGGTGGTTCACTTTGAATAGCTAATTTAAATTTATAGTAAGTCAGATTATACAATATTTAAGTATCATAATCTCTCAAAAAATTTAAAAACACAATCTACTCAAATTAAATAATATCAATTTCAAAAAATATATAAATTGCAATAATATAATATTATTAAATAAAAATTTAAACTTTTTATAGTATCACATTTAAAAAATACAATATGAGCAAATCAATGATTATAAATTGCAACAATGTGTTTAAAACACATTTGGTCTTGTTAAATTTTTATATAAATTGTAAATAAATGATTCTAATTAAGAAAATATGGGATATATTTCATTGCAATAATATAAGATTCCTTTTTAAAATAAATTTAATCATATTTTATATTTAAAATATAATCATAATTACAAAATAAGAAATTTACTAGTAAAATATTATTTTACATTTAAAATTTTTAAAAAATTAAACATCTATTAACTTTTAATATAATAATATGACATTTAAAAAGATATTTGATTATAAGATTAGCAACTCAAGGATTATAACAAATATATATATATATATATATGTGTGTGTGTGTGTGTGTGTGTGTGTGTGTGTGGGTATATCATAGTGATTTGCTACTAATATAAGTTGCAACTATATAACATTACTTTCAAAAATTAATTTCTTTTAAATGTAAAATAAAAATATCACTATATTTCCTATTTTATAAATAAAAATATCACTATATTTCCTATTTTTTTAATTATGATTATATTTTAAATATAAAATATAATCAAATAACACATGATTTAGAATATCACAATCTTTCTATAAATTTAAAAAAAACAACCCAAATAAAATATTTTCAATTTTAGAAAATATTTAAATTATAACAATATAATATTACTAAATAAAAAAATCTTAAAATTTTTATAACATTACATTTAAAAACAAATAATATGATTGAATCAGTATTATAAAGTACAACAATATAATATTACATTTAAAAATATATTTAATCATATTTATATTTTAAATATAATCATTATTTGAAAATAAAATTTTATTTTAAGCTTAAAGTTGTTAAAAAATAAAAATTTATAAAATTTTTTGTATAAATTGTAACAGTATAATATTATGTGAAAAAACATATTTGATTATAAGATGAGAAAATCAATAATTATTATAAAAAAAATATGGGGTACATCTCATTCATCATTTTTTCATAATACAAATTGTAACAATATAATATTATTTTAAAGAATCTTAAACTTTTTTGACATGTAAAATAAAGATTTTATTACCAAATCTTCTATTTTAGAATTATGATTATATTCTAAATATAAAAAATGAATAAATAATATACTATTTGAAGTATCATAAGGTCTCCACAAATTTGAAATGATAATCTTCCTGAATCAAGTAAGATTTCTATCAACTTTTAATATAAATTCCAATAATATTATATTACATTTAAAATATATTTGATTCTAAGATGAACAAATCAAGGATTATAATAAAAAAAAATATAGGATATATCTCATTGATTTTCTCATAACATAAATTGCAACAATATAATATTAATTTAAAGAATCTTTAATTTTTTTAAACAAAAAATAAAAATATCACTAAATTGTCCATTTGAGAACTATGATTATATTTTAAATATAAAATATGATAAAAAATACATGATCTAAAATATCATAATCTTTTTACAAATTGAAAAAGACAGTATATTCAATTCAAATATTATTAATTTACATAAATATTTAAAATATAACAATATAATATTATTGAATGAAAAATTTTAAAATTTTTATAACATTATATTTAAAGACAAATAATATGATCAAATCAATGATTATAAATTAAAATAATATAATATTATGTTTAAAAATATATTTAATCATATTTTATATTTAAAATATAATAATTATTTTAAAAT